>JAODAL010004687.1:0-152999 GCA_025379985.1 Phyllomedusa bahiana | reverse complement strand
AGGGGCCAATATTGCACGCCCAACATTTCCTTTTTTGTTTTTTTTTTTACAAAAGTTTAAAATGTTCAATAAATTTCGTTCCACTTCACAATTGTGTCCCACTTGTTGATTCTTCACAAAAAAAAAAAAATGTATATCTTTATGTTTGAAGGGCCTGAAATGTGGCAAAAGTTTGAAAAGTTCAAGGGGGCCGAATACTTTCGCAAGGCACTGTATAGTAAGGGTTAAGGCTTTTTTTTAAGTGCGCGCTATTCATGTTTCTATTTAAAATTTCTGAAGAGTAGGCAAAGTATCAGGGGCGTAACTACCAGGGTAGCAGACGTAGCAGCTGCCACGGGACCCGGGTTCTTAGAGTGCCCGGGGCAACTGCTAACACATCTGCTACCCTGGTAATTTGGTTCCTGAGCCGTCAGCAATGAACATACCAGTTCACTGCCAGCGGGGCAGGGCCCGGTGCATCCTGCCTCTGAACGCCGGGTCCATCGAGTGTTTAGACGCAGGACTGCCCGGTGTTAGCAGAGAGGAGCGCCTCCGGCTTACAGTGCTTACGTTGGCAGTGCGATGACATCATATCAACGCGCCACCTGCGCTGAGTAAAGACTGGCCAGGAGCTGAGCTGTGAGGGAGACAGATGAGTAAGTTTTTTTTTTTTTTTAACATTAATGAAGCCTGCCCTAAGCCCCCTGCCTATATGGGCTCCTATAACCTGCCCTAAGCCCCCTGCCTGCCTATATGGGGCCACCTATACTGTACCCTAGGCCCCCTGCCTGCCTATATGGGGTCACCTATACCGTACCCTAAGCGCCCTGCCTGCCTATATGGGGCCCCCTATCTTGTACACTAAGCCCCCTGCCTGCCTATATGGGGCCCCCTATACCGTACCCTAAGCCCTGCCTGCCTATATGGAGACCCTATAACCTGCCTTAAGCCCCCTGCTTCACTGTATGGGGCCCCTATAGACTGCCATATGGCCTGCCTGCCTTTATGGGGCCCCTATAACATGCCCTAATCCCCCCGCCTGCCTACATGGGGCCCTTACAGACAACCTAAGCCCTGCCTGCCTGTATGGGGCCCCTATAGGCTACCTAAGCCCTGCCTGCCTTTTTGGGGCCCCTGTAGTCTGCATTAGCCCTTCGTGCCTGTATGGGGCCCCTATAGACTACCGTATGCCGTGCCTGCATATATGGCCCCTGTAGACTAACCTAAGCCCTGCCTGCCTGTATAAGGCCCCTATAGACTACCATAAGCCTTGCCTGCCTGTATGGATCCCATATAGCCGAGGGGGGGGGGGGACAGGGAGTGAGGTACTGGAAAAGTGAGGATTCTAATATATTTGTGTCTAAATCTGCCATGAGAAGTCATCATGGTGGTCTGGACCGGATGCAGAATAACAGGAAAAGTCAACAACTTGTCAGAGAAACGTCACCTGTGAGTCACAAATGTAACTGCACTGTAATCACTTATATATCAGCAGAGTCTATGTACACTGGTATGGGGGTAATATACAGTCTGTAGGGCACCTGTGTACACTGGTTTCTACCACTATATGGTCACTATATGGCGGTACTATTGGTCTTTGTAGACTGATCAGTAGTGTAGCGGTGTTATTCAGTCACTATGTAGTGGTAATTTGTGGTCGTGTTCTGGCACTATAATCAGATCCATATGTAGTAGCGTTATTGGTAATGTTGGTCTTGGTATCAGATTTTTATAGTAGCAGTATAATGGTGATATCTATGGTGAAGTATTTGCCCCTTGTATTATCTAGTAACTGCATGTCCCGGTAAATGTTCATGGTCGGGTAGGCGAGCGAGGGCTAGGGGGCCCCATCCAAAAGTTTGCTATGGGGCCCAGGCTTCTCTAGTTACGCCCCTGGTAAGTATGAATGTGTGCTGAAAGAACAGCCTCATATCTGTATATGGCACCTAGTTAGCACTGAAGTACAGTATCACACAAAAGTGTGTACACCCCTCACATTTTTGTAAATATTCTATTATATCTTTTCATGGGACAACTGAATATATAACACTTTGTACAATGTAAAGGAGTCAGTGTACAGCTTGTATAACATTGTACATTAGGTGTACCCTCAAAATAACTCAACACACAGCCATCAATGTATAAACCACTAACAATAAGAGTAAGTACACCCATAAGTGAAAATGGACAGATTGTACCCAAAGTGTTAATAAACCACTGTATGATCTTGGCAGCTGTGCTGCAGCTCAGTTTCAAGGTTTCTTCAATCTTCTTGCAGCCTAGACCATCTTTATGTAGAGCAACAATTCTTTTTTCAGATCCTCAGACAGTTCTTTACCATGAAGTGCCATGTTGAACCATTGATCAGTCTGAGAGCGTGTTAAGGGCCGTTCACACGGCTTATTTCGGCGCGGAGTGGCTCCGTACTCCACGACGGATTTGCGCTGCAGTACGGCGCCAATCCGTCGCCGGAATTACGGTAATCCACCGTTCTCATAGAGAACAGTGGATTCCGTCGCTCCTGCCCGCTCGGCGAATCCGGCGGGCGGGGAGAAAGTGACCTGCACATTATCCAGGCGCAATACGCGCCGTGGATAATGGAAGACTATGGGGCCGGTGGGCCGCGCCCCTGTCCCGCCCCTGTCCCGCCCCTTATTCAAGACGGATTTGCGAGCGCAATCCGCTCGCAATTCCGTCTTGAATAAGCCGTGTGAACACGGCCTTAGGGTGATAACACCAAATTTAACACACCTGCTCCCCATTCACACCTGAGATCTTGTAAGAATAACAAGTCACATGACACAATGGGGGGAAAATAGCAAATTGGGCACAATATTTTCACTTAGGGGTGTACTCACTTTTGTTTTCAGCGGTTTATCCATTGATGACTATGTGTTGAGTTATTTTGAGGGCACACCAAACTTACACTGTTATACAAGCTGTACATTGACTACATTGTATCAAAGTGTCATATCTTCAGTGTTGTCCCATGAAAAGATATAATACAATATTTACAAAAAATGTGAGGGGTGTACTCACTTTTGTGAGATACTGTATATCATATGTTCCAAACATTCCAGATTGTGCGGGAGACTCCTACAAATAGGAGAAGCCTCCCACTCCAACTGGAAGGCTGCCAAAAGCTCTTTAAGAGAAGCTGCAGGGTGCCGCTCACGTTACTTGGCTAGAAGGGTTTCCACATATGCACGCCACCTGGGAGGAGAGGAAGAGAGGTGTGTACTGCTCCTCTTCTCTCCCTGCCACATTGTTAGTGTCTCAGCCAACTTTCCTGCATCCAAGAAAGCCAGGTGTCACATCCCCCACAGGCGGCACCCAGTTTTGCTATCATGTGTCGACCAGCTTTCTTGCATGCTTGATAGCCTTTCCAGCGTCCATTAAAGCTGGGTGACACCTGTGGATGATTGCCATCACCCAGCTTTCCTGATACTGGATAGGTTATCCGGGCTGTGTAAAATGTCTGTATTGTGGGAATTAGCACAATGTTAGGGAGAGACACAGTAGGCCACGTGCATGAAAAATGTCTAGGTCAAATACTTTCTTTGTTGCCCATAGCAACCAGAGCTCCCCTTTCATTTTTTCAGAGCACTATATAAAATGAAAGGGGAGTTCTGATTGGTAGCTATGGGCAACAAAGAAAGTCTTAAACCAAGACAGTTTTCATACATGTGGCCCACAGTCTTTTTGATTTATGTTAAACAAGTTTGCCTTTATTAAACCACAAAGCAAAACAAGCTCTAACAAAACAGAAGGCTTTTCTTCAGTCGCTACAAAAAAAAAGGTACATAGTCCATGTGAACAATATCACTCACAGTCTATTGCTTGGCTTTCAAACTTTCCAACCACCAAAGGGCAACAGAACTCCCATATACAGAGAGCACACAGTAGCAACCTGCCTTGGACTTCCTAGCTCCTTGGTAGGAACCACACCCCGAATTCCCTAAACCTTCTGACTTAAATAGGCCAGGCAAAACATGACCTGGATACATGGGAGCAGTCATCCCACCCAGCTCTTAGACTGCTCCAGTAAAAAGTAACGGCTTATCAGCAGCCATACTACCTACTAGACACCCCAGTGACACGTACAGGCCATCCAAAATGGCGCCTTGTGCCTTTTCACATCAACCCCCCCCCCTCCACCCGATTGAGGGTTTGGGCACCTTCAGCCACCAGTCTGTATATTCTTGATAGGACATCTGTGTTTCACCGCAGCTTCCCTGGCCTATGTTTCACCGAGAACAGAAAATCCTGCAGGGCAAGAAACCAGCAGGTAACCCGAGCATTGTTTCCTTTCTTCTCCAGCATCCACCCTAGTGGGGCATGGTCAGACACTAACCTGAATCTCCTTCCTAGCAGGTAGTACCTGAGGGAGTCTAATACCTATTTTATGGCTTTTTCAATGATGGCATAATTCCTCCCAGCTGAGAACAGTTTCATGACATGACTGCACCCAGACCCAAGTCAGAGGCATCTGTCTGGACCACAAACTCATGGGAGAAGTCCAGGGCTATCAACACTGGTTGCCTACAAATGGCCTGTTTGAGCTCCTGAAAAGCCCTCTCTGCCTCAGCAGAAGTCTTCATCAAGATTTAAATAGGCCAGTCAAAACATGGCCTGGGAACATGGGAGCATTCATCCCACCCAGCTCTTAGATTGTTCCAGTAAAAAAACAGCCCAGATCAACTGCTTGCAAGCAGCCATACTGTCTACAAAAAATGTCAGTGAATTACTGTATTTGCTTAACTGAAGGCTAGACACTTCGGTGACATGTATCAACCATACAAAACAGCACCTTGTGCCTTTTCACAGTATGTAATGTTTCTGTTTATATACAGGTTTACCTTTTGGACTTTGGCCAATTCTAGTAACTATGCCAGACCAGCATTTGATCTATTTCTTTAATAAAATGGTTAAAGAGGGTTGTAGTTAGGGAGTGTTTTTTTTCCATTTAATTCTAGTGTTAGTAATAGAGGCGTCTAAAAGACATTTCTCCATCACTGTTGTGTGGCCTTACTGTCAGCCACTGGTCATTTTTGTCACCCCAAGGCTGACACTACCCAACTCTCACTATTACTCCAATACCCAGTGCACCAGGGGTACTGGGAAGAGCTGGGTTACCATCAGAAGTGAACCAAGTAATATGATCGTCCACTTCTGGGGCAGTGCAGGATGGTATTTTTAAAGTGGCAAAGCTCCAAAATCTATTGACTTTCCCATCCTGATAGTATCAGTCTACAGCTAGAGATTTTTCCTTGGCTGGTTATAAAAAAAAAAGTGTTTTTTTTTTTTCATTTATTTATTGAAAATCTAAAAATAGACATCCACTGCAATCAATAAATAAATAATAAAAAAAAAACTATGTGGATTCCCCATTGTTATAGCCAAGATAAAACCATGAGCTGCACGCTGATACTATCAGCATGGGAAAGTCCATAGATATTGGTCCCTTCACACCCTAAATATACCAGCCAACAGCTGCCCCAGAAGTGATCCATCTCATTAGAGGGCCCACTTCTAATGGTAACCTGGCTCTTTTCATTACCCCCGGTGCATTGGGAATATGGTGCCTGCAAGCTATGCCCTGTACCCCCGTCTCCCACCCCTCCAGCTACCACTGTGTTATGCGGCCTACTGCCAAAACATAATACAACCCCCACCTACTACTTAAGTTAGTACAGAGGTGGGTGCAGGTAGGAAGGTGCTGGAAAAGTTAGAATTCTGAATTTGTTTGTTAAATACTGCAGAGTCAAGTCATGGCCAGGAGAAGTCATCATGGTGGTCTGGACCCGATGAAGAAGAAAAGGGAAAGTAAGCGACTCTAGTCATAGAAGATGTCACCTGTGAGTCACTGGATATAACTGCACTGTAATCACTTATATGTCTGCAGATCCTGTGTACAGCTGCTATCTACCACTATATGATCACTGTATGGTGGCAATAGTATAATAGGAACAGTATGTTGGCATCTTCCAGCTCACTTGGATGCTGAATAGGCTATCCAACGTCCAGGAAATCTGGGTGACACCACACACCCGAATTAGCTTTTATTTAAGAGTCGTTACACAGTTGCGTATAGTGAGCGTGGCTTGTGTCCAGGAGTGTGATTTTTATAGAAAGAGGTTTGGCGTATGCAAATTCAACTCTAAGGGGCCGTTCACACGGCTTATTTCGCCGAGGATTGGCGCCATACTGCGCGCCGGATTTGCGCTGCAGTATGGCGCCAATCCGTCGCAGTAATTACGGTAATCCACCGTTCTCATAGAGAACAGTGGATTCCGTCGCTCCTGCCGCTCGGCGAATCCGCCGGGCGGGGAGAAAGTGACATGCACATTATCCAGGTACAATATGCGCCATGGATAATGGAAGTCTATGGGGCCAGCGGGCCGCGCCCCCTGCCCCGACCCCGCACCCGCCCCTTATTCAAGACGGAATTGCGAGCGCAATCCGGCTCGCAATTCCGGCTTGAATAAGCCGTGTGAACCGGGGCTAAGGGCCCCATGTATGAAAACTGTCTAGGTCTAAAACTCACTGTGTTGCCCATAGCAACCAATCAGAGGGCCCTTTTCATTTTTTCAGAGCACTATATGGGCAACACAGTGAGTTTTAGACCTACAGTCATGGCCAAAAGTTTTGAGAATGACACAAATATTATATTTTCACATGATCTGTTGCCCTCTGGTTTTTATGTGTGTTTGTCAGATGTTTTTGTCACATACAGAAATACAAGTGCAATCATATTATAATTAACAAAAGCTTTATTGACAGTTAGAATGAGTTAATGCAGCAAGTCAATATTTGCAGTGTTGACCCTTCAGGACCTCTGCAATTCTCCCTGGCATGCTCTCAATCAACTTCTGGACCAAATCCTGACTGATAGCAGTCCATTCTTGCACAATCAGTGCTTGCATTTTGTCACAATTTGTTGGTTTTTGTTTGTCCACCCGTCTCTTGATGATTGACCACAAGTTCTCAATGGGATTAAGATCTGGGGAGTTTCCAGGCCATGGACCCAAAATCTCTGTTTTATTCCCTGAGCCATTTAGTTATCACCTTTGCTTTATGGCAAGGTGCTCCTTCATGCTGGAAAAGGCATTGTTGATCTCCAAACTGCTCTTGGACGGTTGGGAGAAATTGCTCTTGGAGGACATTCTGGTACCATTCTTTATTCATGGATGTGTTTTTAGGCAAGACTGTTAGAGAGCCGATTCCTTTGGCTGAGAAGCAACCCCACACATAAATGGTTTCTGGATGCTTTACAGTTGGCAGGAGACAAGACTGGTGATATCGCTCACCTTGTCTTCTCCAAACAAGCTGTTTTCCAGATGTTCCAAACATTCGGAAAGGGGATTCATCAGAGATAATGAGTTTACCCCAGTCCTTAGCATTCCACTCCCTGTTCCTTTGGCAGAATATCAGTCTGTCCCTGATGTTTTTTCTGGAGAGAAGTGGCTTCTTTGCTGCCCTCCTTGACACCAGGCCTTGCTCCATGAGTTTCTGCCTCACAGTGCGTGCAGATGCACTCACACCTGCCTGCTGCCATTCCTGAGCAAGCTCTGCACTGCTGGTAGCCCGATTCCGAAGCTGAGACACTTTTAAGAGATGGTCCTGGCGCTTGCTGGTCTTTCTTGGGCACCCTGGAGCCTTTTTGGCAACAATGGAACCTCTCTCCTTAAATTCCTTGATGATGCGATAGATTGTTGACTGAGGTGCAATCTTTCTAGCTGCAATACTCTTCCCTGTTAGGCCAGTTTTGTGCAGTGCAATGATGACTGCACGTGTTTCTTTAGAGATAACCATGGTTAACAGAAGAGAAACAATGATGCCAAGCACCAGCCTTCTTTTAAAGTGTCCAGTGGTGTGATTCTTACTTAATCATGACAGATTGATCTCCAGCCCTGTCCTCATCAACACCCACACCTGTGTTAATGGCAGGGCTGTGGAGTCGGCAAGCCGAGGCCCCGACTCCGACTCCTCAATTTCCCAAACCTCCGACTCCAACTCCCGACTCCGACTCCTGACTCCCTCATACATGGCGCATGTTTAAGTAACAACTTTACTGTAGTAAAATGGTAACATCAGGCTATTTATCACCTTATGATACAATATTCAAGCTATTTAGGTAGAACAGACACTTACAAGCTAAAGGGTAACAATGTTTTGATCTTTTGAACACTTGTGGTTAGAGTTGAAGAAAAAGCTGCATTTGTATCCAAGCCCAGTCTGCACCAACATTGGGAATGTGTAGAAGAGACCTGGGATCAGATGTTGGTCAGGATATGCTGAATCTGATCCAGAGCCCAGAAGGATTCAGTCAGAGCTGAAAACCAAAAGGTGGATTTCCCAAATACTAAGAAAATAATAAAAAATGAACACTTTGATTTTTAGGAGCAAAACTATAACTAAACAGATGCTAAATACTTGCAAGTCACATTTATGTATAAGATAGGTAAGATGACTGTATATAAAATTACAGTAGCCTCATGTAGCTGTAGTGAATGGTGAGATATGGAGCCTGAATGTCACAAGTTCAAACCATTGTTACCATTTTGCTTGTCAGTGTCAAATATATTTATTGGATATGACTTTAGGACACACAACAATTGTAAATATGCAAAACACTGCAGGAACATTTGTGGAGTCTCTGAATTTGTTCTGAGAAATAGTATTGCCTCCATCAGATCCTGCATACATGACCTCACATCTGATCCCATTATCTCCAGGATAGAGAAAGGCCTCTCTACACTAACTTGGGTTGGGGGCAAAGCGATTACCACAGGGGCAACATCTCTAACAATGTCAGTGTATAAAGCAATTGCCTCAGCCACAGTCAGTTTTGATGAATGGTTGGACTCTTCTACTTCTTTGAAAGCAGGTGAAAAATTTTGCTGAAATCTGTTTGCCCTGGGATCGGAATCTTTTCCACTGGGGCAGTGCTTTGTCTGCTCCATGTCATCAATTACACTCCTCATGTGATAAGGCTGAAGATATGGGAGCAGGAGCACCGGTCGGACCCAATTCCTCTTGCTCTTTGCACTGCATTGAACTGACTGGACCAACTTATTATATATTTTGGGAGTCGGAGTCGGCCACCGACTCCGACTCCACGACTCCGACTCCACAGCCCTGGTTAATGGAGCAATCACTGAAACGATGTTAGCTGGTCCTTTTAAGGCAGGCCTGCAATGAAGTTGAAATGTGTTTTGGGGGAAAAAGTTCATTTTCTAGGCAACTATTGACTTTGCAATTAATTACTGTTAAGCTGATCACTCTTTATAACATTCTGGAGTATATGCAAATTGCCATTATAAAACCTGATGCAGTAGACTTTGTAAAAATTAACATTTGTATCATTCTGAAAACTTTTGGCCATGACTGTAGACAGTTTTCATACTTGTGGCCCTAAATCTCCCTGAAGGCCACTTTAAAATATTGGCAAGTATAATAGTGACATAGTTAATACAATTGAAAAGGAAAAATGTCCATCAAGTTCAACCAAGGGTGAGGAAGATGTGAATAAAGAGAGTGGTTGGAGGAATTTTCATGCTTTGTTTCCCCCCCAGACTTTGGAACCCTTAGGCCTCGTTCACACGGCTTATTTGGGCACGGATTGGCGCCGTACTCCGTGCCGGATTTGCGCTGCAGTACGGCGCCAATCCGTCCCTATCATTACGGTAATCCACTGCTCTCATAGAGAACAGTGGATTCCGTCGCTCCTCCCCGCTCGGCGAATTCGTCGGGCGGGGAGAAACTGACATGCACATTATTTATGGCGCGTATGCGCCGTAGATAATGCATTGTCTATGGGCCGGGGAGCGGCGCCCCCGCCGCGCTCCGGCCCCACCCCCGTCCCGCCCCTTATTCACGCCGGATTTGTGAGCTCAATACGGCTCACAAATCCGTCGGTAATAAGCCATGTGAACACGGCCTTACAGCAAGGACCAATCTGCCCTAAAGGAATATTTCATTCTGATCCCAAATTCCCATCAGACTGGATTTAGACATTTTATACGGCTACATAAGTATTAATATTATTTAGTAGTAAGTAGTTATCTAAGCCTTTCTTGAAACCCTCAACTGTTCCTGCTGTGACCAGCTCCTGGGGCGGCTATAACACAGATTCACAGTACTCATGGTGAAGAAGACTTTTCTCCTCTAGAGGTTTAATTTTTTTTCTCCAGACGGAGGGAGCGCCACCTTGTCTTTTGGGTATTACATGCTTTAGCTTTTCACTGTACTTTTTGTATGGGACATCTATATACTTAACTAAAAATGCACTAGGTCTTATTTTCGGGGGTGTCTTATTTTTGGGGAAACAGGGTATAACAGATTTGTCAGCTGATCGGGGGACATGTTTACACTGGCCAATGTTTTTATGACTGCCATGCCTGATCATCAGCAACAGCGCTTTACGTTATTTTTTGTCACAGACAAAAGTCACATTTCTCAGTCTGACGTGCATTTTATACTGTATTTTTTTGTTAGAGCCTATTGCACAACAAAGTTCAAAGGAGCCTTGCCAGGTTCATTCAAGTCTTCTCTGCAACATAGGTGGCGAAGGAAGCCTGTCAAGTGCAGAGATATCAGTGAGTATTATGCATTGGGTTGGCAGGGACTTCTTTTTTACTTCACTGGCCATATCTGCATTCAGGGGGCACAATGTGCGGAAATTTTGTATTCAGGGACACAGAGTAAGGTGCACTTCAACCCCTTAGGCCGTGTTCACACGGCTTATTCCCACACGGCGTACGCGCCGTAAATAATGTGCATGTCACTTTCTCCCCCCGCGGCGGATTCGCCGAGCGGGGAAGAGCGCCGGAATCCACTGTTCTTTATGAGAGCAGTGGATTACCATAATTGCTGCCGCGGATTGGCGCCGTACTGCAGCGCAAATCCGGCGCGCAGTACGGCGCCAATCCGTGGCAAAATAAGCCGTGTGAACGAGGCCTAAGTGGAATATTGGAATATTTATGCGTTATTGATTATCTTTCTATGACGCATCATCAATTCATAGTATTTTTGAACATCAAACGTATATTGTCTGTTGTATTGTTATTTATCACAGCACTTTTTTTGTTTGTGCACTCCATTTCTAGTATATGTGGTTTTTTTTTTTTTTTTATTTCTCTTTTTTAATTTTTATGTAGCTAGGGACAGGGTTAGTTTAGGTTCCAGTGTGGGGGCGCCCTTATTGGGGCGATTTCCCCAAGAATGAGGTAGACAGGTCCTTGATAGGGTATATTTGAGGGTGTTTTTTCGTTTTCTTTCCCAACTCTTATTCATTCTGATTAAAAGTTATGTTTTATGTATCTTTTTTCTAGGTGTTATACCTGTAGTTGTTTTGGTTTAAATTGTATTGGTATACCCAGAACTTCATTCCATTATATCAAGGGTTCTCTACACCTATACATCGTGCTTAAGTAGAGTACATGGTAGTGTTTGTGTCTAAGTGATGAGCCTCTTAAAGACCTTAATGACCAGGCTATTTTTTTTATTTTTAACCATCATCATAATACAAGAGGTGTAACTTATGTATTTTTTCATCGACATAGACATGTCAGTGACTGTTTTTGTGAAGTGAACTTTATTATTTTCTTTGGTATTTTAAATTTACACTGTATTCTGTGCAGTAAAAATACCTTGATAACTGTATTCTTGCCGTTAGTATGATTAAAGCCATAGAAAATTCATGTCGTTTTTTTGTACCTTTTCACTTTCGCACAACAAAAACACTTAAAAAATCATTTTTATGTGTGCATCCATATTTCGGAACCCTTTTTTTTCATCTACTGAGCTGTAAAAGTGCTTTTTTAATCCTATTTGACATTGAATGTACCTGTACGTCCTAGCAGGAAGTGATTTCCCACAAATGGACATACAGGTACTTCCTGGACATCGTGCTGGCCCCATGCTGCATTGCAATTAACCCCTTAGGTTATGTTCACACGGCTTAACTGCGGGACGTAATTACGCCGGGGGCGGGAGCGGAGGAGGGAGCGAGGGGCCCATTGACTTGCATTACCAGCGGCGTATACGCCGCTGGTAATTCACATGTCACTTATCTCTCCGCCCGGCGGATTTGCCGAGCAGGGGGAGGAGACGTAATCCATAGTTCTCTATGAGAACTGTGGATTACCGTAATGAATGGGACGTTTTCAGCCCGTAATTTGCGCACTTCGGCGCGTAATTACGGACCGAAATACGGCCCATTTTAAGCCGTGTGAACATGGCCTTAGCTGCTGCAATCAATCCCCAACCAGAAGTGGCACAATTACGGGCTCTGATATCTTTCCTGACAGCCTGGAAGCCTCACAAAGGCTTCCGGGCTGCTGTGACATCACTAGGCATGGCTGGGCATAGTGATTGCCATGGAGAGCAGTACAATGGAGTGCCGTGTACACAGTGTCGGACTGGGGGATCTGGGGCCCACAGGGGAATTGATCTTGGGGGCCCACCCTACTGTACATGAAAATATGACCGGCCTCTCGGACATAAAAATGCCCATTTTACCACATAATACAGTGTGCGAAACAGAACTGTATTGTGTGTACAATAGCAAGAGAGTCACACATTTGTCATTCAAAACATATCATAGACACAGGGCTAAGTAGCTCCATCCAAATCCCCCTCCACCCACATACAATATCCCCTCTACAATCAAGGACACATGTACGCTGCCACAATACATGCGCTGATATATCCTACAACACCGCCATAAAAGAGAACACATAGTGGCCGACCACCAGCTCAGTTATAACCTACAACACTCCCAAATATAGAGACCACATAGAGGCAGAAACCAGCTCAGGTATAACCACAACACCCTCCATATAGAGACCAAAATAGAGGTCAGACACCAGCTCAGGTATAACCCTACAACACCGCCATATAGAGACCACATAGAGGTCAGCCCACCAGCCCCAGGTATAACCTACAACACCTCCATATAGAGACCACATAGGGGTCAGACACCAGCTCAGGTATAACCTACAACCACCATATAGAGACCACATAGAGGAAAGACACCAGCTCAGGTATAACCTACAACACTGCCATATAGAGACCACATAGAAGTCAGACACCAGCTCAGGTCACCACCCACATTACAATATAAAAAATAAACCCCCTGAAATCAGGGACTCACACCGAAGACGTCTTGACTGAGGAGTCGTTCTCTTCTCTTATGAGTCGTTGTTAGTACCTTTTCTTCTGCATCCTTCCACACCCGCCATGATGACTTGTCCCAGCCACAACTCTTTCCTGCAGAAATTACACACAAATATCTTAGAATCCTCAATTTTCCAGCATCTCTTTACCTATTCCCACCTCTGTACAAACTACCCAGGGGTGGGAGAGCGGGTACAAGCCTAGTATCCTAAAGGGTTGGAGGGTGGGGAGAGGCCCCAGGTAACTAGATAGGCGCTATTTAGGTAGGTAGATTCTCGCTGGATATGTTGGTTAGGCCAGCCCCAGGCAGGCTGGTGGGTACCTAGCCACAGGTGGTAGGTAAATAGCCCCCAGGTAGATAAGCAGGGCCCCCGTTAAAGGGAAGTTGATAGGCTACAGTTAGGTTGGTGGACCCCGTTAGGTAGGCTGTAGGTAGGTTGTTGGTGAGTCTCAATAAATTAGGGCTGTAGGTAGGTGGTTTCCCCCCCAGTTAGGTAAAACTGTAGGTAAGTTAGGGTCCCCTTTATATAGGCTGCAAGCAGTTAGGGACCCCTTTAGGTAGTATACAGCAGTTTAGGGGTCTCCTTTAGGTAGTATACAGGCAGTTAGGGGGTCTCCTTTAGGTAGTATACAGGCAGTTAGGGGTCTGCTTTGGGTACTATAAGACAGTAAGGGGCTCCTTAGGTACTATACAGTTAGGGGTCTCCTTTAGGTAGTATACAGACAGTTAGGGGTCTCCTTTAGGTAGTATACAGGTAGTTAGGGGCCTCCTTTAGGTAGTATACAGGTAGTTAGGGGCCTCCTTTAGCTACTGTGTAGGTAGTCAGAGCCCCCTTAGTATTTAGCTAGCCAGGGCCCCCTTTAGTAGTCAGGGCCCCCTTTAGATAGCCAGGGCCCCCTGTAGGTAGCCAGGGCCCCGTTTGTAGAGCGGGCCCCCCTGTAGGTAGCCAGGGCCCCCCTATAGGTAGCCATGGCCCCCCTTGTAGCCAGTGTCCCCCCTAATAGCCAGTGGCCCCCTAGTAGCCAGTGCCCCCCTAGTAGCCAGTGCCCCCCCTAATAGATAGTGTCCCCCTGGTAGTCAGTGGCCCCCTAATAGCCAGTGTCCCCCCTAGTAGTCAGGGCCCCTCTAATAGCCAGTGGCCCCCTAGTAGCCAGTGTACCCCCTAATAGCCAGTGTACCCCTAGTTGTCAGGGCCCCCCTGGTAGTCAGGGCCCCCCTAGTAGTCAGGGCCCCCCTAGTAGCCAGTGTCCCCCCTAGTAGCCAGGGCCCCCCTAGTAGCCAGGCCCCCCTAGTAGCCAGGGCCCCCCTAGTAGCCAGTGGCCCCCCCTTTGTAGTCAGGGCCCCCTTAGTAGCCAGTGGCCCCCCTTTGTAGTCAGTGGCCCCCCTAGTAGCCAGTGCCCCCCCTTTGTAGTCGGGCCCCCCTAGTAGCCAGTGGCCCCCCTTTGTATTCAGTGGCCCCCCCTTTGTAGTCAGGGCCCCCTTAGTAGCCAGTGGCCCCCCCTTTGTAGTCAGTGGCCCCCCTAGTAGTCAGTGGCTCCCCTTTGTAGCCGGGGCCCCCCTTTGTAGTCAGTGGCCCCTGTAGGTAGTTTAAAAAAAAAACTAAAAACAACCACTTACCTGGCTCCGACTCCGGCTCCCGGCCGCTCCAAGCTGCCGCCGCCTCCGTACTGCAGCCCTGCATAGGCGGCGCTGTGAAGTGACATCACCGCGCCGCCTACGTCAGCAGTAGGGGTCGGCGCCTGGCAGGCTGAAGCCCTAGCGTCTTCAGCCTGCCAGGAAGATCAGCGGAGCGCAGTGCTAGTGGCGCTGTGCTCCGCTGACACCACGCAGCCCCGGAAGTCGGGGACATTAGTCCCCAACTCCCGGGCCGGTCTCTGAGCGCTCGGGACGCAGGTCCCGGGTGTTCAGGGACCGGATGCGCGGCCGGGCCCCGGGGAGCGACGGCACTGCCCCCGGGGCCCCCAGCGGCTCGGGGGGCCCACCGGGGGATTCCCCGGTCCCCCGGGGGCCCAGTCTGAGCCTGCGTGTACAGCTCTCCATTGTAACGCTGATCTGAAGATCGCTGAAACAAGTCCCCTATGTAAAGTAAAGCAAATGGGAAAAAAAAGTACAAAAAACCCACAAACATAAAAACATCAGTTCATCCCGCAAAAAAAAGCCCTTAACACAGCTCTGTATATGGAAAAATAAAAAAGTTAGGACTATCAGAAGATAGCAATGCATATATATTGTTTTTTTAAAGCCCTTCAACATAAAAAACTATATACAGTAAATGGGGTTTCGTCTATCGTATTGACCCACAGAGTAAAACTCACTTGGCACATATACTGCATGGTGAGTGCTGTTAAAAATAAAAACAAAAAACACTACTAGGATTGCATTATTTTCTTCACCCTGCCTTCCAAAAAATGGATTTAAAAGTCATCAAAAAGTCTTGTTCCCCAAAAAAAAATAATAATAACGTAAACAAGCCACTACACAGCTCTGTAAACAGAAAAATAAAAAATATATGGCTCTCATACTATGCAAAAACATGTTTACATTTTTGAATAAATGTGTTTTACTTGTAAAAGCAGTAAAACATAAAACAAATATACAAATTGGGTATCACTGTAATCGTATCAACCAGCTGAGTAAAGATGGCATGTCATTTATACTGCATGGTGATTTTTTGTTGTGACTTTTTTTTATATTTTCTTACACTTTAAAACATTTTTTTTTTTACTTTAACTTTGAGTCTCCCTAGGGTACTTCTCCACTAGGGGGGCACAATTGTTTGTACAGTGTATTGCATTGTATAGACAATGCATTAGGGTGTACAAAAATGGCAGCTTTGCCACTTCCTGCCTGGCACCATCCCGTGCTGTTATCGAGGGGTGTTGGCTGCAATTATCAGCTAACACCTGCTGGCTATGTACAAAGCCCCTTACCGGCATCAAGACATACTCATATGTCCAATATCGGTAAAGGGTTAAAAATGGGGTTCCGTCAGTGAGGTCAAAACTGGCTGCGACGGTAAGGGGTTAAAATATGTTTACATAGTTTACCATGGAGGATAAGTAATGCAATCATTTTATAGTTCAGGATGTTACAGATGCAGAAATACCAAATATGTCTAGGTTTTTTACTTTTCATAACTGAAGAAAAAGGAAAGAAAATGGGATTTAAAATTTTTTTACTTGTAATTATTTTTTCTTATTTTTGTCTGTATCAAACATTATTTGCTACTTTTTAGTTCAACTGGGTCAATTAAAGGGGTTCTCTCACTACAAAGATCTAAGGCTATGTCTACACTGCACAAAAAACGTCAGTTTTTTTCAGCGTTTTTCGTTTTCTAAAAACACTGGAAAAACGACTGTAATCATCTCCCATAGACTCTAATGTAAAACCCTCCTGCTGTCTACACTGAGCTTCTTTTTTCTGCTCGTTTTTTTTACTGGTCATATTTTGCAACATGTTCTAAAAAACGCCAGAACAGGGCAGAACATTTACTACAGGAGTCTATGTAGAGCGCCGGACGTCTTTTGGCGCGTTTTTTGGTACGTTTTTGCAGCGTTTTTTGCCGCAATTTTTCAATGAAAACCCTCCCAGTAGACCCAAGTCCCACCTATAGTGGGTGTAACAAAGGTTATACCTGATCAAATTTGCATACAAGTGTCTGATGTGTCCTTGTCTGTACCTTTTGTAATAAAATGATCATGCTTTGGTCGCTAACGATTTTTGCGCAATTCATATATTTTCCACTAAAAATATGGGATGCTGTGGGGAGGGATCCTGTGGGGTGCCATGCTGTGGGGAGGGATCCTGTGGGGTGGGATGCTGTGGGGAGGGATCCTGTGGGGTGCCATGCTGTGGGGAGGGATCCTGTGGGGTGCCATGCTGTGGGGAGGGATCCTGTGGGGTGGGATGCTGTGGGGTGCCATGCTGTGGGGTGGGATCCTGTGGGGTGCCATGCTGTGGGGAGGGATGCTGTG
This sequence comes from Phyllomedusa bahiana, assembly GCA_025379985.1. Classification (NCBI taxonomy): domain Eukaryota; kingdom Metazoa; phylum Chordata; class Amphibia; order Anura; family Hylidae; genus Phyllomedusa; species Phyllomedusa bahiana. Next base: position 135,863 of record JAODAL010004687.1, on the reverse strand, counting down.
GGGAGGGATCCTGTGGGGTGCCATGCTGTGGGGAGGGATCCTGTGGGGTGCCATGCTGTGGGGTGGGATGCTGTGGGGAGGGATCCTGTGGGGTGCCATGCTGTGGGGAGGGATCCTGTGGGGTGGGATGCTGTGGGGAGGGATCCTGTGGGGTGGGATGCTGTGGGGAGGGATCCTGTGGGGTGCCATGCTGTGGGGAGGGATCCTGTGGGGTGCCATGCTGTGGGGAGGGATCCTGTGGGGTGCCATGCTGTGGGGAGGGATCCTGTGGGGTGTCATGCTGTGGGGTGGGATCCTGTGGGGAGGGATCCTGTGGGGTGCCATGCTGTGGGGAGGGATCCTGTGGGGTGCCATGCTGTTGGGATGGATGCTGTGGGGTGCCATGCTGTGGGGTGCCATGCTGTGGGGTGCCATGCTGTTGGGATGGATGCGGGGTGGGATCCTGTGGGGTGGGATGCTGTGGGGTGGGATCCTGTGGGGTGCCATGCTGTGGGGTGGGATCCTGTGGGGTGCCATGCTGTGGGGAGGGATCCTGTGGGGTGCCATGCTGTGGGGTGGGATGCTGTGGGGAGGGATCCTGTGGGGTGGGATGCTGTGGGGAGGGATCCTGTGGGGTGCCATGCTGTGGGGTGCCATGCTGTTGGGATGGATGCTGTGGGGTGCCATGCTGTTGGGATGGATGCTGTGGGGTGCCATGCTGTTGGAATGGATGCTGTGGGGTGCCATGCTGTGGGGTGCGATGCTGTTGGAAGGATGCTGTGGGTGCCATGCTGTTGGGATGGATGCTGTGGGGTGCCATGCTGTGGGGAGGGATCCTGTGGGCTGCCATGCTAACAAAGGTTATACCTGATCAAATTTGCATACAAGTGTCTGATGTGTCCTTGTCTGTACCTTTTGTAATAAAATGATCATGCTTTGGTCGCTAACGATTTTTGCACAATTCATATATTTTCCACTAAAAATACGTTTTTTATGGATTTTGGCACCAGAATCCATTTTTTTACGGATTTTGGTGCTAAAATCCTTTTCTTAACATATTTTGGCGCTATTAGTTATCTCGCTTTCGACGCCAAAAATACGTTTTTTACGGATTTTGACGCCAGAATCAGTTTTTTTACGGATTTTGCCACTAAAATCCTTTACTGAACATATTTTGACAGTAATAAAGTCATCTCGCTTCTGGCGCTAAAAATTCGGTTTTTTACGGATTTTAGCGCCAGAATCCGTTTTTTGATGGATTTTGGTGCTAAAATCCGTATCTTTACAGATTTTGGCGCTAATAAAGCGATCTAGCTTTTGACGCAAAAAAATACATTTTTACGGATTTCGGCACAAGGTTACGGTTTTTTACGGATTTTGGTGCTAAAATCCGTATCTTTATAGATTTTGGCGCTAATAAAGTGATCTCGCTTCTGACACTAAAAATAGTTCTTTTTACGGAATTTGGCGCAATAATGTGTTTTTTGGGGATTTTGCCGCTAAAATCCTTTTCTTTACAGATTTTGACGCTAAGGGCGCGTTCACCCGGCACAGGACAAATACCGGCCGGTTTGCCGGCCGGTATTTGTCCTGTTTACCGCCCATCCCCACGGCCGCGAGGGGGACGGCTTTTCTCCGCGATGAGCGGAGAAGAGCCCTCCCCCCTCCCCTTGAGAAGCACACATTCCGTCCGGTATTCGGACGGAAGATTGTGCTTCTACATTGTTTTGAATGAGGGTGGGGGAGGGAGTGAGAGACATTACTGTGGGGTGGGATCCTGTGGGGTGGGATCCTGTAGGGTGGGATGCTGTGGGGAGGGATCCTGTGGGGTGCCATGCTGTGGGGAGGGATCCTGTGGGGAGGGATGCTGTGGGGAGGGATCCTGTGGGGTGCCATGCTGTGGGGCGGGATCCAGTGGGGTGCCATGCTAGGGGGAGGGATCCTGTGGGGTGCCATGCTGTGGGTGGGATCCTGTGGGGTGCCATGCTGTGGGGTGGGATCCTGTGGGATGGATGCTGTGGGGAGGGATCCTGTGGGGTGCCATGCTGGGGGGCGGGATCCTGTGGGGTGGGATGCTGTGGGGAGGGATCCTGTGGGGTGCCATGCTGTGGGGAGGGATCCTGTGGGGTGGGATGCTGTGGGGTGCCATGCTGTGGGGTGCCATGCTGTGGGGAGGGATGCTGTGGGGTGCCATGCTGTGGGGTGGGATGCTGTGGGGTGCCATGCTGTGGGGTGCCATGCTGTGGGGAGGGATGCTGTGGGGTGCCATGCTGTGGGGTGGGATGCTGTGGGGTGGGATGCTGTGGGGTGCCATGCTGTGGGGAGGGATCCTGTGGGGTGCCATGCTGTGGGTCGGGATGCGGTGGGGTGGGATGCTGTGGGGAGGGATCCTGTGGGGTGCCATGCTGTGGGGAGGGATCCTGTAGGGTGCCATGCTGTGGGGAGGGATCCTGTGGGGTGCCATGCTGTGGGGAGGGATCCTGTGGGGTGCCATGCTGTGGGGTGGGATCCTGTGGGGTGCCATGCTGTGGGGAGGGATCCTGTGGGGAGGGATCCTGTGGGGTGCCATGCTGTGGGGAGGGATCCTGTGGGGTGCCATGCTGTTGGGATGGATGCTGTGGAGTGCCATGCTGTGGGGTGCCATGCTGTTGGGATGGATGCTGTGCGGTGGGATCCTGTGGGGTGGGATTCTGTGGGGATGGATCCTGTGGGGTGCCATGCTGTGGGGAGGGATCCTGTGGGGTGCCATGCTGTGGGGAGGGATCCTGTGGGGTGCCATGCTGTGGGGTGGGATGCTGTGGGGAGGGATGCTGTGGGGTGGGATGCTGTGGGGAGGGATCCTGTGGGGTGCCATGCTGTGGGGTGCCATGCTGTGGGGTGGGATGCTGTGGGGTGCCTTGCTTTGGGGAGGGATGCTGTGGGGTGCCATGCTGTGGAGAGGGATCCTGTGGGGTGCCATGCTGTGGGGAGGGATCCGGTGGGGTGCTGTGGGGTGCCATGCTAAGGGGAGGGATCCTGTGGGGTGCCATGCTGTGGGGAGGGATCCTGTGGGGTGCCATGCTGTGGGGAGGGATCCTGTGGGGTGCCATGCTGTGGGGAGGGATCCTGTGGGGTGCCATGCTGTGGGGAGGGATCCTGTGGGGTGCCATGCTGTGGGGAGGGATCCTGTGGGGTGCCATGCTGTGGGGAGGGATGCTGTGGGGTGGGATGCTGTGGGGAGGGATGCTGTGGGGAGGGATGCTGTGGGGAGGGATGCTGTGGGGTGGGATGCTGTGGGGTGCCATGCTGTGGGGTGGGATGCTGTGGGGTGCCATGCTGTTGGGATGGATGCTGTGGGGTGCCATGCTGTTGGGATGGATCCTGTGGGATGCCATGCTGTTGGGATGGATGCTGTGGGGAGGGATCCTGTGGGGTGCCATGCTGTGGGGAGGGATCCTGTGGGGTGGGATGCTGTGGGGAGGGATCCTGTGGGGTGCCATGCTGTGGGGAGGGATCCTGTGGGGTGGGATGCTGTGGGGTGGGATGCTGTGGGGTGGGATCCTGTGGGGTGCCATGCTGTGGGGTGGGATGCTGTGGTGTGCCATGCTGTTGGGATGGATGCTGTGGGGTGGGATCCTGTGGAGAGGGATCCTGTGGGGTGCCATGCTGTGGGGAGGGATCCTGTGGGGTGCCATGCTGTGGGGAGGGATCCTGTGGGGTGGGATCCTGTGGGGTGGGATCCTGTGGGGTGGGATGCTGTGGGGATGGATGCTGTGGGGTGCCATGCTGTTGGGATGGATGCTGTGGGGTGGGATGCTGTGGGGTGGGATGCTGGGGGGTGGCATGCTGTGGGGTGGGATCCTGTGGGGTGGGATGCTGTGGGGAGGGATCCTGTGGGGTGCCATGCTGTGGGGAGGGATCCTGTGGGGTGGGATGCTGTGGGGTGACATGATGTGGGATTCTTCCTATCAACGAGACTCTTCTCTAACATTCTTAGTTCCCTCTAAAACCAGCAGATGGCGCTGTGCACTAAACTCACATACCAAAACTTCTTTGTTGTTCTTTGTTTTTTACAATCACATGCTTACATTTACAGGACATAGACACGACAAAACATCGTATTGAATGTTATAGAAACTGATTTCATGCACGCTATCTCAGCCTTCCTCTACACCAAGGAAAGCCTGAATTCATGATTCCACCATCAAATGAATTCTCAATTTTATCACAAGATGCTTTTTTTTTTTTTCCCAAGCCAGCTGACCAGTCCACCGCTCCACCGCAGGGACTTAGAACTCCCCTGTTACTCCCAGGGGAGATTCTCATAAACCACAAAGCATTTATGCTCTGTTCTCAGCTGCCTTAACACCTTGCGTCCCAGCTCTGCTTTCAATCAGTTCCAAAACATTCAATACACATAAAACAGAAAATACCCCACAGGAGTTAATTTGACAGGTCATAGGTTCAATAGCATGGGCCGACTCGTTGCCAGTCAGCGTGACCTAACAATTAACTGATGAACATACCACAGCACCCACAAGACAAAACGATCTGCTTAGATAAGCAAAGTATGAACTCTACTTACCCAGACAGATATTTAGAAGAGTGATGGCGCCTTTATCTCTCATCTGAGTCTGCCAGTAGAAGCTGCACCAGTTCAGTTTTCGGTTAATAAATCAGATCCAAGCCCATGCCCCACGTTACAAGGCGACATCTGAAATGGAAAGTAGCCTCAAAAGGGCTATTCTGTACTTGTGGGGGGACAAATTATCTTAAAAATAACAAAATGTGCACCGAGAAAATAAATCACAACATGCCTTGCTGCTATGAAAGTGCTTTCTGATTTTATTCACAAAATGGTGTTTTTTTTTATACCTTTTTGCAAATGAGTAGATAAGGAGCATCACATGTAGCTGGCTGTGAGGGTCTATTGGCACGTTGTTATCTATAGACCACTCCTCACAGCTTCAGGAATGTCTAAACACAGGGTGTAACTTCTGACTAGGCGCCATCTTTGATTACACGACGATCTGTACAAACTGCTACAGGCGGCCATTTTGTTTAACACATTAATGACAAAAGATATACCTACAGCTTTTACATGCTGTATTATATAGGTATGTGCCTATTTTATATATATTTATGTATATGTGAGGTATATAATAACTAATTCATTAAAATAGAGACACAAAGGATCACACATATATATATATAACCTTTGTTCCCATCCACAACACAGTATATGATGCCTGTCAGTGTAAGACTCTGTAGGGATATGATATAGTAATTATAGTAATACAAGGCTTTACAAGGATATATATTAGGGATACAGGGCTTAATAGGGTTACAATAAAGGCAAACCTAAGGGCCTCCCCTGAAGGCCAAAAAATGGCTAGTAGCTTTATTATACATTGGCACAACCTTCCGCGGATTTCAGTCACCACAGGAGCTCCCACCAACTCAAGCCGCGTTAAAGTTACTGTAGGTTCATAGTCTGCGCTTCTGTGCTGCTAGCCTACCCCGCCTATGCTTTAGGCACGAGGCTGCATCACCCAGTAGTGGATTCCGCTGCACATCTGTGGGTACTCATGGCCATTACTTTTGAATCCAGACCTCCCCCAGTTAGAGACGTGCAGATCGCAATGTATTTTGTGCAAGATTTAGAGAATGGTTCATAGGCAATATGGTGGCAGACACCATTCAAGTCAAAGTCCTACATAATGGGAACCATCTCCTTTTAACGGATGTCCAATATTCATTGCAGAAAAAATATTACAGTAAACACTTGAAGAATACAAATGTCTCACTACATTGATTCATCTTACTTCAGTCCTGTTTTCTTGGTTTCATTTTGAATTCAGGGACGTGTTTACTGGTTTCCACCAGGCTGCAGTAGAAGCCAGGTCTGTAGCTATAGCAACCAGTGCTTGTAGCCTATCATGAGACATGGAACAGGTCTGTAGCTATAGCAACCTGAGAAGCTGTTGCAGCCTATACAAGAGGGGATATCTAGGAATCGGTAGGATACTCTTATTGGACACATATTGGGCAAAGGGACTTGTTTTTGCAAGATCAAGATAAAAAGCAATCCTTGTCATTCCTTGTCATTCCTCTTCTTTGTACAAGAAGAGAAATGACACTGTTGAAATTGTCTCCTCTGCCCCCTCAAGTTCATTCCCTTGGCATAGTTAACCTATCCCTGTGTCAAGTGTTCTTTAAATAGCTACTTTGTTCACTGCACAGTCCGTTTCTGGGTTGGTGCTATCTGCATCAATCCACCAGAACTCTTAGGTCATGTCCCCAATGCGCAGGTTTTCGGACGGTTTTTCAGGCGGTTTGCGGTTTTGCAGACCACCTGAAAAACCGGCCAAAAATGAGCACAATGGTGCTCTATGGAAAACCCGTGCACAACCCAAAATGCCGGGTTTTTCCGTCCGGCGGTTTTACCCCCCGCGTCCGCCCAAAATTCTACAACCCAAAATTTCCCATGGGTTTTTCGGACAGAACCTGTGAATGTGAAGGGGGAGGGCTTTTCTACGCTCATCGCGGAGAAAAGCCTCCCCCCCCTGCGCGGCCGTGGGGACGGCCGCAAAAAATAACAACTACCGGCCGGGTAAACCGACCGGTATTTGTTCTCTGCAGTGGGGACGCAGCCTTAGGGTATGTTCACACGGCGTAATTGTGGCGGAAAAATACGTGTCACGGCACTTATTCCCGCGCATGCATACGATCGTATTTATGCACAGGGGGGGCGAGGGATAAACCCTAGCTCTTGAGAACATGGTTACCGTAATTTCGGCACCAATTCGCCGCGTATTAAGCGCAAAAATGCGGTGAAATCACACTGAAATTACGCTGTGGGGAAAACCCTTAGGCGAATGTTTGAAACCCGGCAAAAGGGCCCGTTCTAAAAAGCTTTTTGGCAGTGTAGAATGTCAAAATGTATGAACCTCTTCTGAGGTCTACATAAAGGCGTATTCTGTGCCTACTACAATTTAGTCGGAGGAACTGAAACCCCTTGGCTGGTGTTCAAATTTTATGCACCTATTTTTGGATCAAAAAATCATAAATGTGAAATCTGGAATGTGGTGCGACGCCCCCAGAACCCCCCCTAATCTTTTTTTTTTTTTTAATAAAATTTTTTTTAAAGGATTTTAAAAATTACATGAGAAAAAAAACAAACGAACAAATATAATTTGAAGCAAAATTAAAGCAGGGCATATTTTGTAAAATGCAACTCGACTTCCCCTGTAGGCCCGGCCAAGGGGTAAAAAGAAAGGAACTGAAGACAAAATATGGAAAAATAGGCTAAAAATGACAGCACACGGGAATTGCCATGGGTTTTTAGATAAACATGTGGCCCAAAAGGGCCCCGTAAAGTGAAAATAAAAATAATACAAACAAATAACCAAGGCGTGCATTTAAACTTAAGAAAGTTTTGGAGTTTAAAATGCCAGGGGAAAAAAAAACCAAAAGGGGGTTTAGCCCCGGTTCGATGCCGGCCCATCCCCACCAAATTAAAAAGAAAAAATGAAAACCTGGTGAATCAAACATTTAATAGACGAGCTGTCCCACACCGGGGCCCCAAAAGCGCTATGTGATAGTAGGGAGTGCCCTGAGGGCGACCAACACTAAACACCCCCAAATCGCCTGCCAGTTGTGAGGAAGTGCCAGAGGGATAAAGGAAGGGTTGCATTACCCTTTTTTTATAAGGGGGGCGAGTAAAAAATTTTGTGATAAAACACTCCCATTTGGGAAAAAAAATTTGGGATCCGGGGCTTTTTTTGGTTCTAATAAATCTAACTTATCCATTTCTAAGTTTTTCCTTAACCCCCAAAATTTAAAACCTCTTCATAAAACGGTGCGCGGGGTTTCGGGGCAACTTTGACAGGACACACGCTTAGCACTAAAAAAAAAATATGGATCACTGGTTGGTTTTTAAAAGCCCTTAAAAGGAAAATTGGGAAAATAAAAATTGAACTGGCAATGGCCCTTGGCCCCAAAATCTTGATTTAAAATAAAGTAACCAAACTTTTTTTCCCCCAAAAAATGGGAAATACTTGAACATGTCCACATACAAATGCAAAAAGTGGTGAGCGGGTTCCACTTTTTGGGGAAATCCTTGGAGACGGTTTTGGGGCAAGAAAAGGGAGGGGGATATTAAAAACCCAAAAAGATAGCGAATGGGCAATTCTAAAAAAAGGGTACCCCTCCTTTCCCTCTTCACTACTTATTTCCGTACACCCCCCCCCAACCTTGGAGGATCTTATGTCCCAAAAAAACCCCAAATTTTTGGCGCTTAAGAAGTGCCTTGGCGCAATAAAAAGGGAACAAAACCCAAAAGGCAAAGTTTAAGTGCACCGTTCTTTACATTTTTTGGGCTAAAAAGAAAGCCAAAAACGGGCGAAACCCCGTTACCCAAACATGTAAACCCCTTATGTGGCTTGAAATCAGCGTCCAGCAAACTCATTTAAATCAAAAACCCTTTCCCGGACTGGGATTATAAAGCAGTGGTGGCATTCATACCCAACCGGCCCACATACAGTATCACCACTCCCACCCATATTGCAAAAAAAAAGCATTGCGCAATGCAGCAAATTTTGCTTAATTTACCGCATATCACCAATTCCCTCATCACTGCTACGTAAAATATGTAACCCACAGTACATAAGGAGACTCAAATTTGATCATAAAACACCTAATTATGCAGTCGAGGATGACATAATGTTTTTGGTCAGGGAAAGTAAATGCTACCAAGTAAAAAAAAAACCCCCCAATAAAACCCAATAAAACTGCTAAAAACATTGAGCATTTTATGGTAAGAATCCATCTATACCCCTTTGGGGATAAAGAAGCCCATATGGACTAGATTTTGCTCACAACAAAAATACAGAACAATTAAACATGATATATCTAAGTAAATATTTGTGATCCCTTATGACATAACAATCATAAAGCTTTTTTTTAACTCTGCATTGCACAGTTCCCTTGTTATTCTATCTGCAAACGTATGAATAAATCAATAACTGGGTATAACTATTCTACTATTCTGTCCCTCCACAGTAAATTGCATTTTTTGGGGCCCTTGTAAAGATTAAATTCCATAGGGACACCATGTTTTTGTATCTGGCACATGAAATAATGCAAACATAGTTTATTCCCTGATGAAGCCAATACTCGAACCGCGCAGCGGGACCTTTTCCAACGGCTATCATCCAATGAAGACTAACTATCTGCAAACTACTAGTTTAAAGATGTTTCTATTATTATTCTATCAAACCGCCATTAAAGCTAAGATTAAATATAAATTTTCCCCCATGTGTTTAATTTTTGTAAACCTACAAATATATAAATATATTTTTTAAAAATTTCTATGGAACATCTAAAAAACTTAAATTTTAAATTTTTCTTTTACACAAAGCAATTTTTCTACCCTACGTTTCATGGTAAAATTTAAATTTTAAAATTACCTTTTTCTAATTTCTATATGTATTTATTACCTATGTGATGTGATTCCACAGAAATAAGTAAATTTTTGTACCCCCAAAACATAAAATTACTATTTTCTACCCCTTTGTAAAGATGAACCGCTGTTCTCCCCTCTCGAAAATCTGTGGTTTTTTATCCCTTAATGGACTTTTTTGGATTTTAAAAAAAAGTGATTTTTCATTTTAATCATTTAAAATACCGGGATTTTTTTTTTATGCACTTAAAATTGAGGGGTTATAAAGTTGTTTTTTAGGGGAACGTTAAAAAAAACTTTGTTTAAATTTTTTTAATTCACACGGCATTTTGGAAACCGTTTTGGGTTCCCAAAAAACACATCCAAAATGCATCCAACAAAGCAGGTTCAGTTTTTGGAAAGCTTTTAGCTACAGCGACATGCACCCAATATTTTTAAATAAGGCGTCCCGCTGCCCTTTTGGATCAAAAATTGACATTCAAATTCCCTTTTAACAGATCGGGAAAAAACCCCTCCAAAAGACATAAGTAAAACTTTTATCGTCAACCACTTTGCTGACTACCGGGTTTCGTGTTTTACATTTTAAAGCCCAAAGGTTTAAACCCCCACTCAAAATTGTTAATGCGTGTTTTGGGTCCACTTAGGGTCCGAAACACGGATCCAAACACGCAACTAAAAACGAATTCAAAATCCGATCCAAAACGCAGTGTGCACATACCCTAATAGTTCAAAAGTGACCTACTGTTTTCTATGGCTCTGCCCCGCTGTATGTCGGGATACCTTTTTCAATGGAAACCGTCAAATAAGCCATAAAATGTGATGTGAATAGAGTTATATATTAAAAATTGCACCATCTAAAATTAATCATAATATACATTATACCCCATAAAATCAATTATATTACACACTATACCCACCTAAGGGCGGCCAGGGTTTTTTTGCCCACTGACCTTGAGACATGAACAATAAGATCTGAGCATTACCAAAGAAGATGTTAGTATGATATGGGGGACCATGGGGCTCACGGGGAAATTTTTGTAAGGTTGGCCAAGTTTCTTCTACATGTTTATGTTATTAGAAATCTGTTCTACTCACAGGAAGTCTCTATAAGGGATCAAAATATGTAGCAAGACAAGTGACTGATCAAGGAAGACTTGCAGATCCTTTCTAAAATCAGGGCCAGTAGGCCATTGTCCTTGATATGTGGTCTCATTGACCATTACAGTTTTTTTCATTAAAAGAACCTGTCCATAGAAAACTCAGATTTTGAGCATTAAATACCGAAAACACGCTTTTTCAGAATAAGGGGAAAAGGGCTGGAAACAGCGGTCTACACGGCTGTGCTGTCCTCACAAGGGGGGCTAATCTTTTGGACAGATTCTTTTTTCCTTAACGACCGGCCACCTTTTTTTTGGGAGGGGCATTCAGGTTTTTTCTTTACAGCGACGTCTTTTGCTAGCGTGGGGTCGGGGCTGTACAACACGCCCCATCCCAGGGCAGCTCCTAGGCACAGGAAGCGGGGGAAACCTCCGCCCCCCGGGTGTTTTTTTTTTTTAAAAATAATTTTATTTATTTTTTTTTATGGGAAAATACATATTTTCCTTTAAGAGCCCAAAAAATCAGGAAAACATAAACCTTTTTGAATTGCCCCGACTCAAACCAGGTAGAAATACAATTTTTGAAAGATCTTCTCCATTTTCAATATAAAAAAAAAAAAATAACTTAAAACGGGTTTTTAAAGTCCTCCTGGGAAAGGGAAAATGAGACTAACCTTTTTACTCAACTGTGCCAGGGAGGCATCCCCTTTCCCTCGCTAGACCCTACTGTCTAATTTTTAAAAATAACTAAAAAAAAGGAAAGAACCTCACATGCGCCCTTAACTCACGTTTTTGAGCCCCGTCATTTCCGCCTCATAGAGCTTGCTTGCCCCCGAGAACCGCCCCCGGGGTGCTTAACCCTTTGATTGCCGCAGTCCCTCCCCTGCAGCGCAATCAAAGGTTTCCCCCTGCTCTGTCGGGTGACGGAACCCCCCGGTGACCCGACAAGCCCGGGAAACGCCTGACAGTCAGCCCGGGGGCCCTGGAGTAGCCCCAGGGCGTCTGTGTAACAACAGTGGTCAGGCGCCAAGAGTCCCCTGACAAATCATAAGTTTTAGCATATATGAATAGCAATACATTATAAGCGGGGGAAAAAAAGGAAAAACGTAACCCTTAGGGGTTTTTTTTAAAAAAGAAAAAAAACAAAAAAAGTGTAAAAAAAAAAAATAAAAAAAAAAAATATTTAATAAAAAAAAATTGTGCATACATTACACCAAAAAAAAAACCTACACTTTTATATGCACCGACCGAAAAAACCCTGAAAAATAAACAAACAATTATTAAGTGTAAAAATGTAAATTGGTAAAAAAAAAAAAAACTTTTTAAAAAAATTGAAAAAAAATTCTAAAATTTATTTTAAGTGAACTTAAATTTTTCCCCCCAAAAAAGCACAATTTGTCTAAAATAAAACGAGGCCTCATACACGCATCATTAAAAAAAAAAAGTTACAAAATGTTAAAACAAGGAGCAAAACAAAAAAAATGTTCTGGGCTTAACTATTTTTTAGGGTTCGATTTAAGGGGTTAAGGTAAGGTCCAACACATGGCAAACATTTGCAGGGGGGATATCTACACCCTCTGACCATCCTCATTAGGCAAACATCAGCCTTAAAGGGCCCTTTTCCCGGCTTATTTCTGGACGTATGGCGCCGTATGCGTGCAGTAAGGTGGAACCCACCCAGCCATTACGGTAACCACGTTTCATAGAGAGTAGGACCCCGCCCCCCCAACCCCCCCCGGGGAAAGGGATTTATGGGGGGCGATTTTTCCCGCCCCCATCCCCCCCCTTTTTCAAGCCGGAATTTGCGACGAAACCCGTCCCGAAAAATTTCGGCTTAAATAAGCCGTTAAACCCAGCCTTTTGTCTAATTCCCACATTGGAGGAAGGGAGGGTTATTTAGAGATAAGTTTGAGCCAAGAAGAAAAGGGGTTTTTTTATAGAGCTATAACTTAATTTTATTAAAAATTTTTAAATTTGTACCATTAAAAAATTATTCCCTGTTCTGTTTTTTGCAAAACCGGGCAGCAAGCCTTTACTCTCCTTTTTCCCTATTCCGTTATACCAGTGACATCCTTTGTCCCTGGCTTTGTTTCTGCCAAATGGACTTTTTTGGTCGTACCAGGGATGTGCTTTGTAGCCAGGTCGGCCAGAAAAAACCCCTGTAGGGTATGATCTGAGCAGAGAGGCTGGGTGCAACGTAACTTCGTCATATGTAAACGAGGTGCTGAAGGAATGTATCATTCAAATCAGTGCTGTAGGGGTAAAAGGGGTTAAACACTACGTGAAAAAAATGGATGAAAATGTCCCCTTGGGCTGCGCCATTTTTTGGGTGTTTTTGTACCCCCCTGTTACACCGTATTGTCTTATAAAAAAGCTGTTTTTTAAACCAAAACTAGACAACAATATTTGGTTTTGCACATCCCAAAAACTTTTTGAAAAAAAAAAGAGAGATAAAGTTAGTGCAGGTTCCCACCTGTATTTGGTAGGTTCTCCCTTACTTGATGGGAGGGTCGGGCTCTTTAGCAGTTTTGATAAAAAAATTGGTTGGGAATAGAACCTCGGAACATTTTTTTCATGTATCCTAAGGTAGCAGAGATGCTTTTTCCAAAAATGTTCCTATGTGCTCTTTGATCTTTTTAGCGCTAATAGTTGCTGGCTGTATTGGAATGTGTATGTATATTGCTGCACACAACAGTGTGAACTCTCACGTTTCATTTTTTTTCTAAAAGTTTTTTGGGATGTGCACCAAAGCCAAAGAGTGTTGTTAATTGTCATAGTTATGGGGTCGTGGCTTGCCTCCTTTATGGTTTTCCGCACTCCACTCCACTTTCACAGGTTTTTAATCAATGCAGTGTCGTTTACCTAGAATAGCAGAGATTCACTCCCTAAATTATCGAGGTCTGAAACAAGGCCCAAATAAAAGAGGTTAGCTAGTGCAGGTGCTCCCTATCCTGTATTGAGCGGTCCCTTGTTGATGGCGAGGTAGGGACTCTTAAGCAGGTTTTGATCAAAAATGCGAAACTAAGGAACCTCACAAAAGTAAATGTCTTCATGTATGCCCAGTGTAGCAGGAATGACTTTTTCAAAATTAACTATGTGCCCTTTTGATAGTTATTTTGTTAATAGCATGCTGCTTGATATTGGATTGTGTTGTATTTTACACCCCAAAACTGTAGGCGCAATTTTATGCACAGACATTCACCACTTTTGAATGTGTCTAAGTCAGCACATCAAAATATGCTAGCAATGGTATGTATGTGCTGTTTTGTTGGTATACGACCTAAATTGAGGGCATTAAATATGCTATCAAGGCATACCACATGCCAGATCTTTGTACAGTTTATTTATTTCAGGCGCATTATACCCATCTTTTAATGCACCTTTAAACTGGCGTGGAAGCACCTCTTTCAAGACATGTCGCCCCCTATGTGTCACATAGTGGTTCTTCACTGCTATGCTTGCTAGAGTGTCTTGGTCTGCGCTCATTATTGTACACTGATAGGAGGAAATGTCTTTTTGATCAATTTGCTAAATAGACCTCTTCACCTTCTCAGAAGACTTGCATTGTTTGATTGGCTGAATGTGCACTAGGACCTCGGAGATTATCCAGCAGCAGTAAGGAAAAAACTCTGCCTACCTCTTTAATAGAAGGGGGCCCAGGAAAGCTAAAAAAACACCCCCTGACACCCACGCATGCAAAGGATGACACCCCCCACACGGGCACACAACTTTCCCATGACAAAAACGATTCTATGGGGAGTTTCACCCACCTCCTTAATCTAGATAGGGCATTCGGTACAGGAAAGCTGGGAGCCACTTCCCCACAATCAGAGTTTCAAGAGGGATAGCTGTTTACCTGCGTGGTGGTGGTTTGCCAATATTTTTAAGGCTCAACGGGTTTTAAAAAAGGGAACCTCAAAAGCTTTTTTTACTTTAATATGAAGATTTTTGATTACATAAGACTAAAAGAAAATATTGATTTTGTTATACTTTTTTTCAAAAAAAATTACAAAGGCAAAGCTTCACCAGGCGTCAACACGGTGCACGGGTGTTCTCCTTACACAGGCCGAAGCTTCACCAGGAATGACACTTCATCTATCCATAACATCAGCTGGGAGAAGCGGGCCAGCAAAGATAGAGAGATCCCTGGGACCATCCCTGCTGCAGTGAGGCGCCCCTCTACAGCCCACAGGTCCAGATACTTCTAACTCCGCAGCAAACTTTCTTAGCTTATATCTCATTTGAAACAAATGCCTGCGTAACCAAGTGTTACGCAAACTGACAGGTCAGTATTTTTCCAGTATAAGGTCCCCGCTCCTCTGAATGGCCAGTTCTTCAGAGGTTAACCTGGCACTGGAAAAATCCATCACCAGATGTTGAACACCCCTGGTGATAAGCCATGAACACCTGCATTCCCATCCTTTCTCCCTAAACATTGCTGGGTAGTATTATAAACATGAGTTGTTCACACCAGCACAGGGCTATGTGGCTACTTGGTACAGCGTTCCCATAACAAAGTCATGTGAAAAACCCTGATAAGAGAGCTCTCTGTCAATATACACCGTTTCTCACTAACATTACCAGGTGTTGGGGATTTTACAGACAATATTCTTAAAGAGATACTGTCAATATGGATTCCGGATGGTCAATTAATCTCTTAGCACTACAGTGGGATGTACAGCACATACATTGAAATATATAAACCAAATTATATATATTTTTACATGTATTACATATATTATAGAATGAGGAAAGAATGTTTTTTTATCATGTTACAAACTGATTGTACTATACACAGTCTGCTGCAGGCAACCAAGAAGTTAACTGGAGCAGAGATGCTGGGGCATAAGGTGTACATGTCTGAGAATGCTGATGTGAGGATGTACAGGGCAGGGATGAACAATGCTAGGAGCGGGAACAGAAAAGTCCTAGATTGTAACTGCAATGGATTCTGGGACTTGTAGGAAAGAGCTGCTGGAGAACTACTGACCCTCCCCCAACCAGGAAGTTTCACTGATCTTATGATAGATGAATAAGGAGGCAAAAGAAAAGAAAAGAAATGCATGAAGGTAGTGAAATTGTTACGGTCTGGAGGTGGATCCACAAGATCCAAGGTGTATTCACCAGAGCCCGCCACAAAGCGGGATGGTCTTGCTGCGGCGGGTGTCCACCAGGTCACTACCACTGGCGGGGCTTGCCTGCGGTGGCGGCCAACGGTAACGAGGTACAGGATCGGCAGGCTGGCTCGTGGTTGTGGACGGACAGGAGGTCAGGACAGGCGGCTCTGGTTCGGTGACGGTAGACAAGCTGGAGGACAGGGCAGGCGGCAAGGTTCGTAGACGAGAGATGTAAGCAAGAGGTCGGTACACAGTATGACAAGACAGGAACACTATAAGGGAGCTTTCACCAACGGGAGATACAACAAGGATCCGGCGAGGGCTGGCAGGAAGGGGCCGGACTAAATAGGACAGTCCCCGGGCAAAGACCCAAAATTCCCGGGTGCACTGCCCCTTTTAAATTCAAACTACCGGCGCGTGCGCGCCCCAAAGGGGCGGCTACGGCGGGAGACGGAGCCGACTGAGCAGGAAGCGGGGGCCGGGTAAAGGTGAACGCTGGCTAGGGCCGGGACACGAGGTACCCCGAACCTACGGCGGACGGGGCCGCGGAACCGGGGGAAAGGGGCGCGTCCTGCGACCCTACATGGTCGCAGGGTCCGCCGGACAGTACCCCTCCCCTTTGGGGCCCCCCCCTTGGCCCCATCTCTTACTGGACTGAAAAATTCTGGATAAAGCTGCGGTTAGGATATTCCCTCCTCCGCTCCCAAGACCTCCTTCAGCCCGAAAACCCCTCCAGTCTACCAGGAGTATCTTTTTCCCCCTAGTCTCCTCAGCCAAACGCCTTGACCTCGAAAACATTGGGCATCACCAAGACGGGGGAAAGGAACAGCCTTCGGGAAAATGATTAAGGACCAGGGTTTAAATAAGGAGATATGAATGAATTGGGGATTCTCACATAGGAGGAGCCTGAGTTTGTAGAAAACCGGTTGATGCGGCTGAGACCTAAAAGGGGACCACAGGAAACGGGGACCAAAGTATTGTGAAAAGGGCATCTTTAGGTGGAGATACAAGACGAAGCCACACCTTGCACCTGGGGAGAAGACTGGAGGCAATTCTTCTTCTGTCCGTCCGAGTCTTCATGTGCTCGAAGCTTTGGCCCAGCGACTGGCGGGTCTGGGACCAGATGGCCTTCATATCTTGGCCAGTGCGCCGCCCGCCGGGACCCAGAGAGGTTCAGAGGAAGAGGCGGGGATGCAGGCCATACGGGATGTAAAGGGGAGGACCCAGCGGACTAGACTCAAGAATTTGGGTGGGAGAACTCCGCCCACAGCAGTAAATGACCAATCGCTTGACGTCCGAGACGAAATGGCGAAGGTAACACCCAAGACTTGGTTGACCCCTCCACCTGGCCTTCGCCCGCGGAGGTAGGCTAAAGAGAAATCGAGCTTCACCTAATTGGGGTTGCACAGGCTCGCCAAAACCTGGGGGACAAATTGGACCCCGGTCCGAGACAATTTGCTGAGGATCATGCAGACGAAACAAATGGAGAAGAATAGTTCAGCCAAAGGGAGGCAGATGCAGCCTGGCAACGAACGAAAGGGCGCCATTTGGAAAAGCGACCGTAACCACCAATAATGGTGTTCCCCAGACGACGGGGGGGTCAGTCAAATGAAGTCCATCGAAATTTTGGCCCAGGGTGATTGGGGTTTGGGAAGTGCTGAAGTAGCCTGCCGGCTGTGACATGGAGTCTTTTTGCGAGCACAGAGTCAAAAAGAGAAACAAAAGTCCTTAAAAACCTTTCCACCCTCTGGCCACCAAAACCGGGATATCAGGCGAAGGTTCTATCGGCGCCGGGATGACCCCCACCAATGAGCAATTCCCCATTTAAGATACGTCGCGAAGAGCGGCCGAAACATAACCCTTTTTTTCCAGGAGGGACTTCGGAGGTCCACCGGGGCTGCCGAGATGAGGCGTTCTGGAGAAATTATTGTTCTTTAAAAGTAATCTTCACCCACCACTTCGGAAGCAGGGGAAGAGGCGATAGCCTCTCCCCCATTCTTCTCACGCGGTCGAAGTGGTCTAAATTTCGAACGGAGAAAATAGCGACCACCTAGCCTGGCGTGGTTAAGCCCCCTGGAATTTGGAGGTATTTTGTGGTCCGAGTAGATACGGATGGGAAACGTGCCCTCCAGCAGATAACCCACTCCCCGGGGCCAAATTTTTTGGCTATAGATCCCGGGTCCCCCAATGGTAATTTCCTCGGCCCGATGAGAACGTCTTGGAAAAGAACGGCACGTTACAGTCTACGGGTGTGCCTTTTGGCAAGAATTTGCTCGGCTCCTACAGATGAGGCATCCACCCCAAAGGGGAAGGTTTCGTGAATCCGCGGCAATAGAGGCCGTGAGAGGCGGACTTGAGCTTGAGAACGTCCCCCTCACCCGGCCGCCCACTGCGTGGTTTAAAGCTTGTTTCTTGGTGAGGCTACTATAGAGCCCCAGCGTAGAGAAATGGGATGAACTGCGATAGATTGCAGAACCCACGAAATCGCTGGATAGCCCCGCAGACCCACTGGCATGCCACGCAACCACCCGACAATTTTCTGGATCCACCGTGGGCCCGGGTCAAGAGAGACCCTCAAAACTAAAGGCTAAGTCGATGGAAAAGGCACTTCCCTAGTTTGGCAACAGTGTGTTCTCCGGACTCTCAGTCTGACGAACATGGTTTGCCGTGGTCTCGAGGTCGGAGTAACCCAGATGTTCATCAAGGTAGACCACCACGCAGTTGAGGGGGAGTCCCTGAAGATTTCATTCACTAGCTCCTGAAAGAGGGCGGGAGCATTGCACATCCGAAGGGCATCACCGGGTTTACTCAAGTCCCATCCTGTGTTGAAGGCCTCTTCCCTCGTCGCCCTTGCGGGATTCGGACCAAGTTTGTAGGCCCCTCTCAGGTCCAACTTGGAAAAATCTTGGCGCCCTGAAAAAGCATCAAACAGTTCATGATCGGGGCAAGGATAAACGTTCTTTACCGGGGCTTGTCAAGCCCCGTAATCTTCAGGCCGAAAGGTTTACCGTCCTTTCTTCACGAAAAAGAAACCCCGCCCAGCGGGAAAACGAGGACTTCGGATGACCCCCTCCGAGATTTTTTCCTGATATACCGGACATGGCTTGGGTCCAGGAACCGACGTGGGTAACTCGGCCCGGGGGGACTGGCACCCGGCAGTAAGTCGATTGGGCAATCGAAATGGCATTTGGAGGAAACCTCAGCTGGTCTCTCAAGAACACGCGGCGTACTCCAGAATTCGGGGGCAGCAGCCCGGGCAACGGCTCCTGAAGGGTAGCGCGAGAGCAGGGGAAACAAACCCGGGGAGGTGCCACCAAACAACGCCCCCGACAGTTGGACCCCAACGAATCACCTCTCCAGTAAAACCATCCAGGATAGGAAGTGGAGCCGCAGCCATGGGAGTCCGAGGAGGATCGCCGACGAGGACGAGGCAGCACGTAGAAAGGGGACTTCCTCCCCTATGCAGCGCCCCCCCCATGGAGGGACAGTGGCTTGGTGACGAACGGATGGTGTCACTGACAACTCCCCGCTGATGGGTGAGATGACAAGCGGGCTCTCCAGGCGTACCACTGGAAGCCGATACTGCTTCCACCAGGGCTGGTGTATGAATTCCCGGCGGACCCCGAGTCCCCGAAACGCCGAACTTGGAACGTGATACCAGTTTTCTGAGAAAGACTTGCACAGGGATCAACAGACATGGGAGGGAGGAGGTTGCACCTAGGAAAAGCCTCTCCCACAGATCCTAGGTGCGGGGGTTTCCTGCAGGCTTGGGACGCTTGGGGCAGTTCCCCCGAAAATGCTCTGGGCTGCCACAGTAGAGGCCCCAAGTTCTTTTGCGGCGCTGGGCCAATTCTTTCTCAGAGAGGCGAGCCCGATCAATCTGCATGGCTCCTCGGTGGGTGTTGGCGACTGTGGCGCAGGAGGCCTCTGGAACACCGGTGCCAGGCGAGGAAACCGGCGAGGTTGAGCTGACTGACGCTCCTGCCGAAGTTCCTCCTCCCGTTCAAGGAAGCATACGTCAATGCGGGTGGCTAACCGGATCAAGTCGCTGAGGAAGACGGGAGGTCTCTAGCGGCCAAGACTCCTTAACTCGGCTTGAGAGCCCTTTCTTGAAAGTAGCACACAGAGCGGCCTCGTTCCATGACAGTTCAGAGCCAGAGTAACGGAATTGTACCGCGTAGTCTCCTACAACAGGTCCCCTGGCATAATTTAGGAGGGCTGTCACAGCGGAGGATGCACGGGCTGGTTTCCTCGAAGACGTTGCGGAACTCACAGGGGGAACAACTTGTAGATCCGCCGTCACTGGGTCGTTTTCTGCCCCATAGGGGGGTAGCCCATGCCAGGCCTTCCCGGAGAAAGGAGGCTGACCACGAAGCCCCCTTCGCACGTTCAGACAAAAACTGAAACAGACATTAGCCCACATGCATAGAGCATTGGGGGATGAACCCCCTGCAGAGTTTCGGGTCTCCGTCGAACTTAGATGGGAGCGACAGGCAAAGCTGGACCCCTCAGGACCGCAGGAGCCATAGGGCAGGGAAAAACCGTTGGAGCTTTCGAAGGCTGCTGCTGCTGGACGGTGACGATTGCTGCAACAAAGGTGGATAGCTGGGGTAAGTTGCTGTGCCTGTTGAACCGAGTTGCTGTGATTGGCGGGCAAACAACGGTCCCTCAGATCCGCCACGCTGGGTAACGGCACCATGGCGGGATCCATGGCCGGATCCTACTGTTACGGTCCTGGAGGGGATCCACAGGACCACCGCAGGCGATGGTGTAAGCCCACACCAGGGGGTGGAATCTAAGTGGGACCCGGGATACACCGGAGCCCGCCGCAGAGCGGGATGGTCTTGCTGCGGCGGTGTCCACCAGGTCACTACCACTGGCGGGCTTGCCTGCGGTGACGGCCAAGGGTAACGAGGTACAGGAACGGCAGGCAGGCTCGTAGCGTGGACGACAGGGGGTTAGGACAGGGGGCTCGTTTCGTGACGGTAAAACAAGCAGGAGGTCAGGGCAGGCGGCAAGGTTCGTAGACGAGAGACGAAGCAAGAGGTCGGTACACGGTATGACAAGACAGGAACACTATAAGGGAGCTTTCACCAACGGAGATACAAAAAAGGATCCGGCGAGGGCCGGCAGGAAGGGGCCGGACTAAATAGGAGCAGTGCCCGGCAATGAGTCGATTACCGGCGCACTGCCCCTTTAAATTCAAACTACCCCGTGTGCCCCGCGCCCTAGGGGCGGAGCTACGCCGCCGGGAGCGGAGCCCGACAGAGCAGGAGCGTGGGCTGGGTAAGTGAACGCTGGCAGGGCCGGGACAAAGCGCGGACCCCGAACCCGACGTGCGGGACGGGGCTCCGCTGGAAGCAGGGCACGGGGCGCGCCTGCGACCCGGGACAGTGGTCGCAGGGGCATCCGTGACAGAAATATCTTTACTTTTCAATATAAATGCTGTTTATTGTGTTCTATGAAATTATTGAACTCCTGAATAACCTCTTTGAACTTACCCAACTTGCAGAGGATGTGTTGTTTTTATGTCCAACCTATGAACAAATACTACTCCAACATCTGCTGGTGGGAATCAGATTTATGGATTTTTCCAGATACTAAGTGAACATTTTCAAAAGTTAACTATTGGAAATGGGGTGGTCCTTTGTGATCCAACCACAGTATCCCTATTAGAAATTGTAATACTTATCTAGGAAAAATAGCTTTTTTTCATTAAGCTATCTTTCCACTTCATAAAATCACCACCGAACAAAACAGATGGCACCATCTGTGACTCTCAATTCTGGGGAAATGCCATTTAGTTAAGATGGTGAGCAGAGAGCATAACTTGAAGCTCTTGGGCCCCAATGCAAAAAGTGGATTTGGGCCCCCCAGCTACCATGTGTTATTTATAACATTGGTGTCTTCCTATGTGAAAGGAGGGCTTTTGGGCCCCCTCAGGCTGCAGAGCCCAGTAGCGACTGCTACCTCTGCACCCCCTGTAGCTACGCCCCTGATGGTGAGCTTTCCAAAGCTTCTTTATCCACTAGAAACTCTCCCAAGCTTCTAAAGAATTCAGATGTTTGGCACCCAAATTCAGACTTTACACATAAAATATGCTGTGGTGAACAATCCTGCAAAAACCATACCAGGTTGATGTAGTACAACAATGAGGGTGGCATACATTTTGTCAGCATTAGGGGATATAATTTTGGAAGTCTCTTTATACCATAGCATTTTATGGATGAACCAAACCAGCTAATAAGATAGATGAACCAGCTTCAAGGATCCAAAAGCCAATATCAGTGCAGACCGGGCTCGTTAAAAACTTAGTCATTCACTTTTTATTTCTTCTTTTAAAATTCATAATACCAGCTTCACACGAGAGACCTCCAGAGTAAACTAGTGCAGCAAACTTGAACACCCCGACGCGTGTCGGGTCACGGGACCCTTAATCCTGGTTCAATGCTAAGTGTTGTCTCTCCACGTTAATAAGACACAAGGGGAGTGTCAACACTTCAAATAAATATCATTTCACACACTAAAGAAGAATTATGACAATAATTGCAACAATGAAGTTACCTATATTCACATTAATAATGGTATTGAATATCTTGCCTTATATTTTGTCCATTCAGCAAGCGTGTATCTAGGTGGAAAATCCACCATTTCTCTCTGGCTAATAATTTCTTATGTATATCGCCCCCTCGTGGTGGATGTTAAACACGCTCTATGCCCTTCACAGTAAGAGGGCGTAAATCCCCTCCATGTATTGTGGCAAAGTGTCTGGACACTGCTGAGCTTTTAAATGAATCACCTCTTAATGCATCCAATAGATGACGGCGGACACGAACCTTTAAAGGGCCCGTGGTGCACCCCACATATTGGATTCTACATGCTTCACATCCTATAAGGTAGATCACAAATTTTGTGATACAATTGATAAAAGTTTTAATGGCAAAGGTCTTATTATTGCTATAGGATGTGAACGGTGTAGTTTTATCCACATAATTGCATGTTGTGCATATTCTATGTCCGCACTTAAAAAAGCTCACAGTGTCCATCCAAGTGCCACTAGACTTGATGTTAGAAACAAATAGACTGGGGGAAATGCGTGATGCTATGGTAGGAGCTTTCCGAGGAACAAACCTTTACTCTGGAGGTCTCTCGTGTGAAGCTTGTATTATGACTTTTAAATAAAGAAATAAAATGTGAATAAATACGTTTTTAACAAGCCTGGTCTGCACTCTTATTTGCCTTTGGATCCTTGAAACTGGTTAATTTATCTCCTTTGCTTTGGAATTTTGCATTTGGGTTTGCACCCGGAACCGTGCAGTGATCAAGGCTGAGCCTAACACAGGACTTGGAAACAGGTGAGCTGTTGTCGTTTCATACATTGTCACATTTAAACCAGCCAATACTCCAATAACTAGGACCTGAAAAAAAAAAAAAAAAAACTGTCCCCTTGGAACCTTCAATCCATACTTTACCAAACTTCCATCACAAGTCCTTCTCTGAGACACAATAGTGACTTGAAAGGAACTCAGAATGCTATATAGCACCTGCTTTTGCTAACTAGAATGATCCAGAGTTGATACTGGGTTCTAACCGTGGTCTTTTCTGAATTTGGAGGGGAAAGGAAAGAACAAGTGCTACCTTAGAGAAAAAGGGTTGGCCTAACACTGCAAATCTTAATGTCTACAAAACATGGTTGAAACCTCTCAGGCTAGAAATACAGAAAATGCAATAAGCCATCCCCTGCCTTCCTTCACAAAATGTGATTGTGGACTACTGTTGGGTTGCTATGAGAGTTGCTAGGTTGCTAGAGGACTACTTATATAGGGAACATGAGAAAACCGAACGGAGGTGATAGGTGGACAGAACACAAGATCAGATTGGAATAAATGACTGTCAATCAAACAAGATCAGCAAGAAACCAGGTTAACTAGTGGAGTGCTGGATGATTCCTGACCAAGGCTTCGGCCAGGAATCAATTAGCACTGCAGAGAAGTAAAACCAAGTTCACACTAGTGAAAGCATTATGTCATAAACCACATTTTACGTCGCACCCGCCGTGGCTGGCGATTAGAGCACACAGCTGAGGGTCTGTCGGGCACGATCATGACATAATCAAGCAATTGTATATTCAAATCCTCTAGAGGAACTAAAAATAAAAGAAAAAAATAGTTGAAAAAAAAGAAAAAAATTTTTACCCATATATAATATAAAAATTTTAAACATAAATTTTAAACATAATTGTCATCAGTGTCTGTAAAAGTTTGATGCATTAGAATATAATCTCATTTGTCCTGCATGGTAAATCAGCGTAAAAACAACTATGCAGAATAGCACTTGAACCCCAACATGGTAACAATAAGCACTACAGCTTTCCTCACCCCCAAAAAAACAAGCCCTCGCACAGGTCAATGGATGGAGGAATAAAAAACCTATTGATCTTAATATATAGCAATGCAAAGCATTTTTATTTTTTAGAAAACCTTTTATTCTATGTAAAAGGGTGTATTCACAGTGCTTGCTCTTCACAAGCAGCTTCAGACTTCCTGGTCAGGCTCTGGGTGGGTCTATAGCATTGATTGATATATCAGCTCTGCTGTTCCCAGCTGAGTCTGTTAGAGTGACATCAGTGCAGGAGGTTTGTAAACTGTAGTGTAGAAGGCATCAATGCTCTAAAGGGTTAATGTTTGTCAGTCACTTAGATAAACGAGCTTGTTTTACTGATAAGACACAGCAAATGTCATGATGTGCGCCACAGTCCCTGCTACAGACCATGGATGCGCTCATGTCTGCATTCGCTGGTCCAGTCATCACAAAATCAGAACAGCAATGTAATTGATAATACTGTAGTTTTTATTTACCTTTGCCTATGTATTTAAAGCTAATCATTGTGGTGAGAAAACCCCTTTAAATGGGTTTTTCCACAAAGTAAAATTGACGTGGGAAGTTTGAAAATTAAATAATAAACATTTTCACCATTCATCATTAATAAAAATTCTGCACCGTTTTTGTCTTAGCTGCTCCTTTAATGATCCATTGTTTACAGCTCGTCTCCAGGGGATACGACCAGGGCTATGAGCTTCTCAGTCCTTGTCGGACATGCGCAGACATCACCTCTCTTCTCAGGTAGCTACTGAGTGTTCAAACCCCGGGTGCTGTCACTCTACTCCTGTCCTTTGGACTAGTTAGTAATAAGTCAAACAGTGCAAATAAAAAAAAGAACCATCAATGAGGTATGTGCATTGATAAAGAGGAAAAAAAATCCACAGGTTATGTTCCTGCAGGGATTTGAACGAAGGACTCTTGTGCTGTGAAGCAAAAATGTTACCTCTGAGCTACAATGTAGCTACTTACCATTCTATACATAAACAGACCTTTTTTTGACTAGAGAGAGGAAAGACCTGGTGATGTCATCCTGCTGGGTCACATGATATGCAAGTCAAACAAATCACACATGCCCCCTTCTGAGCACACAGAGCTAAAGAACTGGACGCAGAAGGTATGAAATGAGATCGTGGCAAAACCCCTTTAAGTAGTAAAACATAGCAATAACTATATTGTCAAAATCATACTGACCCATACTGCATCTTTATATGCCACGGTTTTGTCCGGTTTCTACTCAAAAGCTATAATCTTTGGATTATGAAGTTTGTATGTGTGAAGTAAAGGAGGTACCGAAACATTAAAATAATGATATTTTGTTGCTTTTCTGAACCTATTATTCTTACTAATATGACTAATGGAATGGATGCCTAATCTTATAAAAAGAAGGAGTGCTGTTGATTTACATTTCAATATTTTGGACTTTTTTTTTGTTTTTAGAGCATTCGCTATTTGATCCTCAGAGTGTTGGGCATATATGACCTTTTCATTTAGAACATTCAGTAACATCTGCTGTTGTACTGCATTTTAAACATGAGAAAATAGGATGGTACAGTGACATAAGTCTTATGCCGACAGTATATTGCTACACATGTTCATTTCTTCTTCATACGTACATAACTCTGCCACGAGCGTACTATGAATCGAATACCAATCAGATAGTTTTTTAATGATTTAAGGTAGTTTTGTTCTCTTTTTGAAAGGTTACATTTTATTATTTTGTCACTCTTTCTTTATGAATATTTTTTTTTTGTCTGTCTACCACAATTAAAAAAGTGAGCCTCCCACACAAAATTTTGAAAACTCATTTAGCATCCTGCACGTTCAACAATTCAATGTCCTCGTGAGCTGTAATTATCAAAGGTTCCTGGCCCTCTACAAGTAATGTATTATTTCCTGTAGTTATGTGTAATTTTCTCCTGGAAGAGTGTCACATACTGTAATTTCAGTACAGTATTTTGTTCTTTTATATGGCATTTGTCTTCACAGTAAATCTGGTTCAATCTAATATTTACAATCTCTGATGTTGGTGACTTTTTAAGACATACAAAGATACCATGCAAATAGAAAATATAGAAAATTCTGTAAAACTAGGAGTATCGCCTAATAAAGGCCTGACCCTGATAATGTCCTGTTTCCCCATCCTTTACAATGGACCGATCCAGACCCACTTTCTTGCTTACAATACAGTTGTCCTGTAAGGCAGATTCCTGCACCATCAACAGTAAACAACATGGTATCTACATGGGCTTGTCACAGTACACATATGCAGTATACAAACAGTACCCATAAAGCACCAATTTAGAACCCTTATTGCTTGTACCACAAGCAAAACGCTACTGTGAGTCTTGGTTGACACAGACTTTCGAGTCTACTGCCCCACCTCCTTGGGGATTCTCTTGTTCCTTCTTTGAAGCAGGTGAGACTATTATGGGCCCCAAAAATTTTGGAGAATGAGAGTCTCTTCAGATCCATAATTTGAATGACTCACCCACACTCTTAGGGCATGTCCCCACGGCATGGGTTTTTGGCCGGTTTTTCAGGCGGTTTGCGGTTTTGCAGACCACCTGAAAAACCAGCCGAAAATGAGCAGAATGGGGCACTATGGAACACCCGTGCAGCAGTCCCCACTGCATGGGTTTTCCACCCAGTGGTTTTTCCTCCACGGGCCGCCCAAAAGACATTGAGCATGCACATTCTTCCGTCCGGTTTCAATGTGAAGGGCTCATCGCGGAGAAAAGCCGCCCCCCGCCCCTCCCCCGTGGCCGTGGGGACAGCCGCAAAACAGTGCACATACCGGTCACATAAACCAACCAGTATTTGTCACTTGCCATGTAAACGGCCCCTTAGACTCAAGCTCTCAGTTTTGCGGTGAACCAAGACCAGACACTAAGCCATGTAGACTTAGCAACACCCCAAAATACACAAATGCAGATGAATTGCAAACATAAGTATTCTCTAGGAGACTGGATAATGAATCGTACTCAGCAAGCAAGGCAGCCATACAATGCCCATTGGGTTTCATGCACATGTGACTTTTTTTTTTACATACTGCCCACCCTTCCAGAAATGTTACAGAACAGACTTTGCTGAGTAAATTGATACATAGTTTTTTCTTAACACATTAAACTTAACTGATTGAAATTCCTGCTCATTCTGGGTTCAGGAGTCTAGTGGGCAGTCTCCCTTAATAAATATAGAGATAGATATGTCACTGATTAAGACCGCCTCCTAGACTCTTGAGCCAAGAAAAAGCAAAGATACTAATAAAATACATGGTATACCACATTTTTTCCTATAACAAAATATATAACTCTTCTCAACTCCTCATGCTCTATAAGGGCATGTCCCCACGGCATGGAAAAAAGCCGTCCCCTCCGCGGCCGTGTGTACGGCACACAAACTGGACAAACGGATAAACCGACCGGTATATGTCCATTGCTATGTAAACGGGTACTAACATGATGACATTGCTTGCTCAATGTGAAAGCTTCCTTTTAAATGTAAGTTGTAACAAAATACATACAAAAGATGCAAGTTCAATTATTTTGGTAGTACATACATCTCAAGTAGCTTTTTGTGGATATTCTTAAAGGTTATTCAACAATAAACATCAATTTTCAAATAGAACCACAAAACAAGGTAAGTGCAGTATGTGCATAACAAAATCCAAATATGATCTAACAGAGTATCAGAAGTGAAAAAAAAATTCAACTGGGGATCAGTGATCCATGCAACCAGAGAAATACCATCCATGAAGCACATACAGTTGAAACCAGAGGTTTACATACTCTATATAGAAATGCACATATTCCTGTTTTTCTCACTATCTGACATGAAATCAGAATAAACCTTACCCGTTTTAGGTCAATTAAGATTATCAACTTTATATTTGCCAATTGCCAGAATAATGAGATCATTTTTTAAGGAATTTTTATTACTTTCTGCAAAGTCAAAAGTTTACATACACTATGATCACTATGCCTTTAAACAATTGGGGACAGCCCATATGATGATGTCATGTCTTTGGAAGCTTCTGGTTTATTGGCAACATCTGAGACACACCTGTGTATGTTTTTTAATGCCCACCAGAAACACACTGTTTCTGTGTGTAACATCATGGGAAAGTCTAAAGAAATCAACCAAGATATCAGGAAGAGAATTGTGGACTTGCACAAGTCTGGATCATTGTTGGGTGCAATTTCGAGACACCTGAAGGTTCCCTATTTATCTGTACAAACAATTATACACAAATACAAAAGAGATGGGAATATCCAGCCATCATACCGCTCAGGAAGGAGATGGGTTCTTTGTCTCAGAGATGAACACGCTTTGGTCCGACATGTGAATATCAACCAAAGAACAAAAGCAAAAGACCTTGTTAAGATGCTGGTGGAAGCTGGTACGATTGTGTCATTATCCACAGTGAAATGAGTACTGTATCTACATGAGCTGAAAGGCCACGTTTGAGAAAGGGGGAGTGTCCATCCCTTGAAACGTCACCTACCGGACATACCTACTGCCGCATCAGCTGCGGGGTGATCTGATGTTGCAGAGTCTCGATGCAGGAGACACTGAGTGAGAGCTGAGCTCTGCTTGCACTGCTGAATGTTGCGTTGTATGAGACGTCTGATGATTTGTCAACACCGGCCAATCAGTCAATAATGATATAACACAGCTTTATTGTTACAATAGTCCAATAATAAATCAAATCTGATAAAATGACAACATAAAATGATTCCAGAAAATACAGGGAGATAGTATGTAGAGTTTGTAAGAGAAAAATAGTTATTTACAAAAGTTATAAGCACTTATAATACTTCACCTGTAGAGTGGCGTCATCGAATCCTATTCTTACTTCCGCCATGAGAAACCGTAAAAGAATGGCCTAGGATTTGAGAAACTCTCAAGGAGCCAGCATCACTGTGTATGGACGTCTCCATACCAGGAAGGAACGGTTTCTGGTTTTCATGACTGATGCAAGAGATATATATATCCGACTAAAACAAAATGGCGGACACGACCTAATGCTGTGTCAGCTTGAAAAATGCCCATGTGTTATTTTCTACCACTTTCATTGAGGGCCCCAAAATAAACCATACACAAACCTTTTCCTCAACAGGTAAGTAAAAAAGCACACAGAAACTGAACCAAGACAAAAAGATTAAACCCTTCATTTTTGTACTAATCAACTCAAAAAATAACCAACTTTGTTAAACAGGCTTTTTTCGAGAAAGTTAGATTTTTAACCCCAAAAAATTGCAAGCCTTGTAAAAATTCTAGTGTGATCTAATAAAATTTAATGATCAAATTCTGAGTATAAAACGGAATAAGGAATACATTGTAACAGCAACAAATACAATACATGCACCTAAAATATAACGTAAATATATGCAAACTTTGTACCATCAAGCTGATTAAAAAAATTTGTATAAGATAAAAAAAAATTTCGGGGGCCGGGCTCGGCATGGCAGAGTGAAGACGTGTGCTTTTTCTCCTCACAGCCCAAAATATACCTGGCTAATACCACGCAAATCGGGGCAAAAACGCAAAAGACGGGCCCTCTTCCCAGACCCGCCCAAAACCCTCTCGGGGGCGGAATCGGGGCAGTTTTTCACCCGTTTACCCCCCCCCTTTTAGGGACGACCACTCCCCCGGCTGCCCCGGATCCCAATGGGCCGCCCTGCGCCCGCATAGGAACAAAGGCAGCGCCCGCAGCTTCCACGGGGGAACCCCGGCCAAACAAAGCATAAGAGGGACCCGGGACACCCCACACCCACCCTGACCCTCAACCTACCGACATCCCCGCCCCGGCGGGGGCCGCGCAGAGGAAAAGCTCCCGGGCACGCCCGCCATGTCTCCTTCAGCCGGCATTGCGACTCCCTCCTCCATCTCCGGCACCCGGCAGGCCCGACCAAGGGACTCCTAGAACCGCCCCGCCATCACGGACTCCGACGCCCCCCAGCCCGGAGTCTTGGGGCCCCCGGGGCCCCCTCAGCGCACCACTCGCGCCATCTTCCCCCGTGGCATGGCGGCTCTCCTTCCCCATAAGGGCGCTCCCAGCAACGCCCCCCATTAGGACCCCCGGATCCTGCAACACCAGTCCCCCGGGACATTATGCGGGGAGGGCCCCGGGATCCTCCACAGTTCACATTCCCCTTTTCCTGGCCCTCATCAAGCCCACCCCCAAAGCCAGGGGAAACAGCTGCAAGGCCACAGAGGACAGAAAGTGGAATTCACTGCCCCCATACCTCCCAGCTCCCTCAGGCCCTCTTTCTGGGGGCTCCTTTTCCCCTCCCAAGACATCCCCCCTGAATAAAGGGGTTTGGGGGTGAGGGAAAGGCCATCTCCCCCTGTTTAGGGACACGGGCACCCTCCCCCGCGCCTGATCCCTCCACCCAGTGAGCACCCCCGGGGAGCCTCAATGCCCACATCTCAAGCCCCCTTCCCCTATGGCAAAACCCGGGAAAATGCTGCACCCCTCCCTAGGGGGTGCTATAGTGGTTGCCCCAGGGGCGGCCCCCACCTTTTGGCCCCCCTCTGAAGATGGCCCCGCACATGGCGTGCAAAGCGGCCCCATCGTTTTCCCCCGCGCGCAGAGCGGGTCGAAACCCCTTAGGCGCGCACCCCCCGGACTCCCCGCCCCAATGGTCCACCGGCCCTCCTCCTGGGGGACCGTGCTCCGACCAGACCACACTTTTAAACCCACCAGGGGGCTCCCAAAAAGCCTCCCACCAAGTCTTTGCTCCATCTACGCTAGCTCACTTCAGGGAAAAACTACCCGGTCAACTCCCCCATCTTACAAAAACAAGAATTCGCCTTCCCTGATGCCCCCCAAAGATGCAAACCCGCTACATAGCAGTTTTAAAAATGTTAACAAAATCATGAAACGACATCTCCCGTTTTCCCCTCGCCAACCCCCCCTTTCCGGTGAATGCAAGCAAGAATTCACTACCTTCCCGGTCCTGAGCTATCACACTCCCCACCAGGTTGACTCCATCTCTCAAGCCGGGGCAATAGCTCCTCCTCGTGATGTCCCTTCAAAGCACCGCCGACAAGACCCCCAAACAATGTTTGCCTACAAAGCACTGGTGACGCAAAATAAAAGTAGGAGAACAACCTACAATTAGGGGATTGCGGGTTGGTTCCATCTAGCACCCTTCAAGTCAAACCCAGTTTTTTCAACGATCCCTAAAAACCGCCCCCATCCACATACATAGAGATCGTAGGCCCACAACCCCTTAGACCAAAACCGACTCGGACCCTCTTCACCAAAACGTTATATGCCGATTCACTACTACGGCCTCAAAGGGACACCCTTTTGGGCAACCCAGAAACCGAGCCAGCTTTCCTACAAAGGATCATCCCTCCAAATCCTATCGGATCTCCACGTCACACAGGGGCCCAAGACCATGCTAAGCCTTACTCCCGCCTGAAGGGAAAGAAACATCACATACAGGGGGGGGAAACCCTTCGCTCTCATCCCCCCGCTTTTGGGGATCGACATTTTTACGCTCCCCCCGAGGACATTCCTTCCTTCCTACAGGCCCTTTCAAATTCAGGACTTTGCCTTCCCCAAAAGGCCATCTTGTCATTCCCCATTTCTACACTCAGGGGGCCCGACACCGGGGAGAGTTTCGGTGAGACCGGGAGGGGCTTGCCACCGAGAAATCCAACCTCGGGGCCGCAACCTGAGGGACACCCCACCCACTTCAAAATAGGAGCTAATGCCTCCCCCCTTCTCTCGACTCTTGATTGTTAAGTTCGCCCCACTTTGCCCGAATTTAGGCCTTAGTTAACGTGGTAGGGACCAAACTCACAGTTCCTACCTCCCCTGATGACTCTCCTGCCCTGTCGTATATTTCCATATTTAAAAAGATTTTACCGGGGTTCTCGTAGTTTCAAAATAGGATCGCCTCTTTTAATGCGTCCCTTTCTCTTTCCCCCCAAATAGGTAAGGTAGCCTCCCTGAGCGGCTGTGGGCTAAAATGGCCCCCCTGTATTCGTGTCTGCCCTCGCTGTATTAACTGTTTTGGTGGTTTAATTTTTATTCACTCCCCCCTCCCCCCCCCCCCCTCCCCCCTTTTTTTTTTTCCCTCTTTCCCCCCCTCCTCTCTCTTCCCTTTTCCCCCTTCGTCTCTCTCCCGGCCCCCCCTGTCCCGTCGAGGGGCGGTGCCTCTCAGCGGCCTGCTCACATGACGCAGCCCAACCTGGGGATCTTAATATACCCCCTTTAATGCAAAGGGCTCAATTCACCATGAAAAGATGCGGGCCTACGTCACTTTCACCACAAAAACACCATCTTATGTCTCCCAAAAGACGCCCCCTTCAAGACAGGACATGCCCTGTTATCAAGACAGGTTTTATACCCAGGGCACTTTGCTAGTTGCCCCATTCTAAAACACTGGGGTGGTTAGCCTTCACAAATCCCCCCTACCCGGGGCCTGGACGTGTAATAGATGCAGAGGCCCGATATATTTTCCCCGAAAATTTTTATTAATGCCAAATCTTCACGATTTTTTAATGTTAAACCCAAATCAAGGCAAGTCTCCTTTCCCCACTTCACTTCTCGACAGAATCTTTTCCCCCCCTTTGAAAGGCACGGTTCTCCTTTTTGGGGACCTCAATCTAACCTTGGACCCGACATTGGGCAATTTAAAGGGTAGGGGCACTCTCCCTTACTCCGCCTCAAGAAAGTTAAAAAAAAAAACCCTCTTTCAATACCAGCTGTGCGACGCTGGAGATTTCATCCCACTACTAAGGCTACACCTTTTTTCTCAAAAACCACACGGCAATACAGCCCATAGACCACATTTTAGTCCAACACAAAGCCTCACATGGGTACGATCCCCCTAATGGTAAAAATTTTTTTTTTAATCACCCCCAATATTCTACTCTTTTTGGTCCCCCCCGTTCTAACCTAACTAAAACATGGAATAAACACCCTTGCCTCTGATGTGGTTGTGAAGGACTTAATCTAAGTGGAAAATTTCCTGTCGGATCACCAAAGATGCCACAGGCCCCCTTATAAAAGGGGGAAGCTCTCAAATGCGTGCTTCGAGGGGTTTTCCCTCAAATGGTACAGGTTGAAAAAGGGGAGAACTCAATCCCTACTTAGCCCCGCAGAAAATATCCTCTCTGGAATTACTGCATAAAAAAGCTCATCTCCTTCTATTTTAAAAGGGCCTGCACTGGCAAAATTGGAACAAAAGTTTTCCCCGAATTTTTATGGGGCCCCTTACCTCCAATCCGTGGGAGTCCTACGAAACGGGAAAAAAAAGTGTCCCCTTTGGTAGGGCCCGAGGGAGAATTTTTCGCTCCTTTATACCTTGTATCAAAAAACCGGGTGGGATTACTCCACTACACCAAATTTTCCGGGGCGTTCAAGTCATTCTACCGAAATTATACAATTTACCCAACCCTCAGCTTCCCCCCAAAAACCCCTTACCCTCCCCCTGCTTCTTTTCCTCCCCTTTCCCCAGGGGAAACAATCCAGATCTGGAGCTACCCCTTTTCCCCTGAGGAAATTTCTTCATCATCGTGCTTCCCAGGTAAAAGCCCCGGCCCGGAAAAGGTTATTCGGCAAATTTTTTCAATGTCTGTCCTATAGGTTCCACCCCCCTTTTGGAGCATTTTAGCATCTCTTCCACATCACACTTTCCGTGGCCTCCCCCGGCACTATTACCGTCATCTCCTAAAGGGGTAAAGACCCCCCAAATTATGCGGGACTACCGACCCATTTCATTTCCAATTTATCTAAAGATTTCGCTAAATTAATGGGTAACCGCCTCAACATCTACCCCTGGACTAATACATCCACCCCGTCGGTTTTGTGCCCCCGAGAGGGCCAGGACAAAACACTCAAGACCCGACTTAATCCATCATCCCGAACTTAAATTCCATTAAAGATTCTTTTATTAGACGCCGAAAAGGGCCTTCGACCCCATCTCATGGTCCGCTCTTACCCAACCTAGCCGATAGGGCCTTTGGGCCCCGAAATTCACCTCGAAAAATTCTAGCACAGTACTTCCCCCCCCCGGCCCAATTAAATGAACGGTCCCTTTAGAATTTTTTCCATTTACAACGGGACTTTTCAAGGTTCCCCTCTCACCCCTGCTCATTCCTCGTTAGGAAGGCCTTCTGGGGCCCTCCGGCCAATCCCGACATTAAGGGAAAAACATTTTTAGGACGCAATTTTAAATGCTCACATTGCAGACACCTTTTGACCTTTTCCCCTCCACAAAATTTTTCCGCCCTCCCTGATGTCTGAATTTGGACGTTCGCACCTGTCCCAATACAAATCAAAATTCTAAGTTTAAGCCCTGAACACTCCCTCCCCCCTTCGGTTTATCCCCCTTAAAAGCAACATTCCCCTTTTTTTCCCGGGCCCCCCGGTGCAATATCCCATTTAGGGGCGAAAAAAACCTTGACCTTAAACAACTGTTTTTAGTTTTAAAATTTCCGTCCCCCTCTCCCAATATACCAAAAACCTCCAGCTGGGAATCTAAGACTTTTTTCCCGGTTTTGGGGGGGATGAAAATTTTCCTAAAGATGTCTCTCCTCCCCAAAAAATCCTTTACCTATACAAAAGGGCCCATTCCACTCCCCGCCCCTTTTGGCAACAACTACGCAGGAATTTCTCGGGGTTTCATTTGGCACCCAGGCCGCCCTAGAACAATGGGCCGATTATGCAGGCCCAAGGACAGGGGGGGGGGTTTAGTCTCCCCGATGTAGGCCAACTTTTGGCCTGGCCTACCACAATTTATAGACCGGCAATACCTCCCCAACTAAGTATGGGTTTTTTTTCTCACAGATCTCAGCCCCTTTTCATTGGCCTCTCTCCCTTGGGACCCAAAAGGTTTCGGGGCAAAAACCTTTTCCTTCACCACCATCCGACCCCCCACATCTTGGTAAAATAAAACCCCCGGGTTCCCTACTTGATCAGGGTCCTTTTAAACCCCCTCAAGACAACCCCCCCCCCCTGGACAGTCCCCCAAAAAACTTTTTTTTGGGGGTTCCCCCAAAACCCGCCCCCTTTCAAGACATGCCCTGATTTCCAGGGGGGGTCTTCGCCCCAGCTGAATCATAGGTACCCTGACAAGTCAAAACGTTATTCTTTTGAATACGCCCACCACACATTTATTTCTTCTATGCCCCTTGGTCAATTTTCAGCGCGCCAGTCCACCTTTGAACGCCTTGCCTACAGCATCCCCCCCCCGTCACCTAATTTTCAGTCCTCTACACCTCTTTTTGGGTCTTAATGATACCGTTCCATCTTATTGCCGGGCCCCGGGGAGAAGAGTGAAAAAAATTTCACAGAAGATCACGGCAATGCTTCCCTCTGACTCAAAAAGGGCCGTCATGGCATGTAAACACAAGAGACCACTATAAAAATTATCTAGATGGTACAAGGGTACCACTCTGTTACTAAATGTCTTGGGGAGCAAACATGGGAAGGTGTCGGGTTTCTTCTGTCAGATACCTGCAAACCTATAACCCCTTAACCCTCACACTCTCTCTGCCTCTCCTCCTGGGAACCTACGCTCCCCACGGGAAACCTTCTCCCCCTGCTCTTGTTTCCTCCCACTCTGGGGCCCCCACTCCCAACACCTCAGACCTCCCCACCTTCAAAGCAACCGAAAACCCATCTGTTTTTTGGGACCTATAACCTGCTATAACCCCGTTGCTTCTACAACACCCCAGAAACATGTATACTCTCACATTCTGACTCTATCCCACGAACAGGGACCCTCCTCACCCTCTGTACCAGTTGTTAGTTATAAACTTGTCTCCTTTGTACTTGTTTTGACCCACATTATATAGACAACCCAAATTACAGCGCTCTAGAAATCTAAACAATAACAATAAACACGAAGCACTATATTTACATTTGCTAACATTGTCCTGGTGTCCCCACAAACCTCTGCACTATCCTTTGTCTTATTCTGATTAACATCAGAATTACCTTTGCTGCCGATACAGATATCTGTCAGACTCTGCGCATTCCATGTCTTCCTTCTGCTTACCGCTTTGTGACCCACTTGTTGGCCACCACACAACAAGGAGCTTCGCTCCCACCCCTAACATCTCAACAAATACACTAGCAAATCACTGTTTCCTAAACGACAGACATGTTTTACCCAATTTCTCACAATTTTCTGGATTACTTGGACGTCTCGAGAATTGACTGGTAAACCTTCTGCTGTAATCCTGTTCACAGCGCCAATTATGGTTTGCCAAGTTTATACAAGTTCGATTACAGCTTTAAGAAGGCCAATCAGTCAATAATTAAATAACACAGCTTTATTGTTACAATATCCAATAATAAATCAAATCCTGCTAAAATGACAAAATAAAATGATTCCAGAAAAATCTTAGGAGATAGTATGGTAGATATTGTAAGAGAAAAATAGCTATTACAAAAGTTATAAGCACATATAATACTTCACCTGAGAGTGGCGTCATCGAATCCTATTCTTACTTCCGCCAGAGAAACCGTAAAAGAATGGCCTAGTAAATATTGAGAAACTCTCAAGGAGCCAGCATCACTGTGTATGGACGTCCTCAAACCAGGAAGGAACGGTTTTCTGGTTTTCATACTGATGCAAGAGATAATATATCCGACTAAAAACAAATGGCGGACACGACCTAATGCTGTGACAGCTGAAAAATAGCCCATGTGTTATTTGTCTATCCTACAATCATGGATGTGGCAAAATTACCATACACAAACACATTTCTCCACAGGATAAGTCAAAAGCACACAGAAATCTGAACCAAGACACTGAAGAGTAAACCTTCATGTGTACTAAGTCAACTCATAAAATAAGCCAGACTTTGTGTAAACAGGCTTTGTTCGATTAAGTTAGATTTATCCCAGAAAAAGTTGCAGCCTTGAAAAAAATCTAGTGTGATCTAATAAATATGATCTAATCTGAGTATAAGAACGTAATGAAGGAATACAATGTATACAGCAACAGAAAACAATACATGCACCCTAAAATATAACAAAATATATCAAACATGTACCATCAGAGATGATTATATAAATTTGATATAAGATAGAAATAATTCACTATAATTTGGCTCAATAGTCATTTATTTTGACTAGCATTACACAGGGCCACAGACTGTGGACCCAGAAACAAACTAAAACCACCCCTTATTTACGAGTGTAACTATAGCCATAGTGGCAGCTATGGGGCTCAGAGGCTGAGAGGCCCACTCAGGTATAAGAGCATTGAAGAACAATTACTATTAGTGTAAACTCATTGAGTTTGAAAATGCGCCAGATTTATAAGTGACTCATGCTGTTAAATTTGGTGCATCTTTAGATTTGTCTAGCTTTTTAGATCATGTATCACTTGTGGAATCTCAGCTCTTGATAATACTTCAGGGAAAACGTTTGGTGAAGGAGTATTGCACGGAGTTCCACAAGTGGCGTGTGACGGATGTTAAAGGCCCTGTTCAGACAGGGCCTATCAAATGCCCAATCCTAGCACCTTAGAACAGGCTGTGGCTCTGGTGGTCTGCATAGTCCACCAGCTCTGGGAGAGACATAAAGAGAAAGCAGGCCCTGATTGCCCCTCCGTGTCTTCACTGCCAACATCTGTCTCCGCTAAAAAATCTGTCTCTCCTCCTTCTAAATCTGGAGAAGAGCTGATGCAGCTGGGAACCATAGATGTTAAGGCTTTGAGGGAAAACTGTACTGGCTTGAAAATGCCCTATGTTTGTACTGCGGCAAACCAGGTCACTTCCTACGGAACTGCCCCCATCAGAACCAGGCCTCAGCCATAAAACTCAACTGCCTGAGTGGCAGTTGGGGGAACCACTCAGACAATCAGGTATCTTCTGAACCTATTTCCAAAATATTATTTCCTGTTTCTTTATTTTTTGGGCGTAAGTCTGTTTCTGGGCAGGCCCAGATAGACTCTGGTGCAGCTGCTGACGTCGTCGATTTACCTTTGTTTCGGCCTTGGGCCTGGATTTGGTGGAACTGGACCCTCCATTCCCTATTACTGGAGTTGATTTTACCCTGTTGGCAGTGGGAAGGATCGGTTTTAAAACCCCACAGGTATATTAGCAGGTTGGTTCTATTCATACTGAGTTTGTGATGTTTTTTGTAATGGAATAACTGTCATCTGATATCATTTTAGATCTCCCTTGGCTGGGTCTTCATAACCCTATCTTTGATAGATAAGAAATTCCTCTACATTTTTGGTGCGTTGCCTGGGAAGCCTTGCTAGTAAATCCTGTTAATGCTAAGATCACTACAAAAAAACTGCCTAATAAAGTAGTTTGCAGATTTGTAGCATCTGAGGTTGTAAGGAGTAAGTGAGGAACACATACACAGGTGAACAGTTTTGCAACTTTGAACATTTCTTAGGTCTTTCATACCTCTCAGGCTAGGGCCACACAACATTGGACAAAAACCATCGGAAAGTCGACAGGTTTTTGTCCAATGCAAGACCACAGTTTTTGTCACATTTTGTGAAAAAAACCACTGTCGTGTTTAGTTTTTTTTTCCACCCGCCGTACAATTGAATATACGAGAAACCGACAGAAAGACACCCCGCACCAGTGGTTTTAAAATTTATGTTCCTAAAACCACCTGCGCCAGCAAACGATTGGAAAAAAAACAACCTGTGTAGACTAGAGGTCGTTTTTTCTCCTAAAGTCTATGGGCAGGCAAAACCTTTGGATTTTCAGCGGTTTTAGGATTCTAAAATACAATCGATTTTGCTTGCTGTGTAGACAAAGCCTTACTATCTTTAAAGTAGAGAAAAGGTTGAGAAAGGTTTAGTGCCTAGATGTGACAGCCCAAGTCCAGATTACAATATCCCCATTAGTAAAGCTGCAAATCAAGTAGCTATATCTGAAGTGCTAGTAATAAATGAACAAAACCCAAATCTTATAGATCTACAGAGTCTTGTAGATAGATATGCAACACATCACCTGAGGCAGCATAAAGTAAGTGAAAACATAAAGGTGCCACCATCCAGAATGGGCTATATATATATATCCACAGAGGTGGTTTGTCACATGTCTTATCCGGGGGGATGGTGGAAATGATATTCAGAGTGTTCACAACCTATGGATTCTCAAATTATTAAAAAAAAATTGTTTTACGCAGCACTTTACAATATAGAGGGTATAAGCACAGAAAACCAGACATTACATTATAAAAAAAAGCTACTTAAACAAATGAACACGAGGGGGTGAGGGCCCTGCTCGCAAGAGCTTACAATCTATTAGGGTGTAGGGGTGAAACAAAGGGTGACAAGTGTTTTGGTTTACAATGGTCCACCCAAATGTTACATAAATATGGGGTAGTAATATAAAAAAGTGGAATGAACCTTTCCAAATCAACCATACATCTATATACAAATAAGTGCCTGCGGGTGCCAAAATGCAGGAAGTGACGAATGTGTGACAGAATTTGGGAGGATAACAGTTAGGGATCTTGGTAGCCTCTCTAAGAAGAAAGATTTTCAGAGCGCACTTAAAAACTGGAGGGTTTGGAGTGTGCCTTATCACATGGGTAAAAATGTTCCAAGAACTGGTGCAATACGTGCAAATCTTGGAGACGGGCATGGGGAGGTTCGGATGAGTTTAGGTGTGTAATCTTAGATCAGTACAGAGCGGAGAGCCCGGGGAAAGGGGGGTAGAACAGAGATGAAGGAGAATAAGGGGGTGCAGCGCTGTGAAGAGCTTTATGGGGGAGAGTGATTAGTTTCTGTTGTATTCTGTACTGAATAGGCAGCCAGTGCAGTGACTGACACAGGCTAGAGGCATAAGTATAGCGGCTGGAAAGAAAGACAAGCCTGGCTGCTGCATTCAGGACAGATTGGAGAGGAGAGAGTTTACATAGAGGGAGACCGATAAACAAGGAGTTACAGTAGTCAAGACGAGAAAGAATAAGAGCAACAATGAGAGTTTGAGCTGTTTCCACAGTGAGAAAAGGACGGATTCTTGAGATGTTCTTGAGGTGCAGGTGACAGGAGCGGGCAAGGGATTATATTTATGGGGTGCAGGACAGAGTCTAGTATAACCCCCATACAGCAGGCCTGTTGCCTATGAGATATGGTGGTGCCACACACACACAGAGAGATAGCAGGGTGGGGGTAGTTAGAAGACAGTGGGATGATTAAAAGTTCAGTTTTAGTGAGGTTTAGTTTAAGATAGAGGGAGGACATGATGTCAGAGACAGCGGACAGACAATCACTAGTGTTTTGTAGCAGGGCAGGAGTGATGTCTCGGGAAGAGGTGTATAATTGGGTGTCATCAGCGTAGAGATGGTACTGGAAGCCAAATCTGCTGATGGTTTGTCCAATGGGGGCTGTGTAGATTGAAAAGAGGAGAGGACCAAGAACGGATCCCTGTGGAACCCCGACAGCAAGAGGAAGAGGAGCGGAGGTGGAACCCGAAAATGAGACACTGAAGGAGCAGTTAGAGAGGTAGGATGAGAACCAAGAGAGAACGGTGTCCTGGAGGCCAATGGCACTGAGCATGTCGAGGAGAAGGTGGTGATCTACAGTGTCAAATGCTGCAGAGAGATCCAGGAGAAGCAACAATGAGTAGTTACCCTGAGATTTAGCAGTGTGGAGGTCATTTGAAACTTTTGCTAGAGCAGTTTCTGTGGAGTGTAGGGTGCGGAAACCTGATTGTAGAGGATCGAGAAGAGAGTTAGCAGAGAGTCAGCGGATTAGGCGGGAGTAGACCAAGCGTTCGAGGAGTTTAGAGATGAAGGGCAGGTTAGAGACTGGTCTGTAGTTAGTAGCGCAGGACGGGTCCAGAGAGGGCTTTTTTAGTAAAGGGGTTATAATAGCGTGTTTAAAGGAGGATGGAAAGATCCCAGTGGAGAGAGAGAGGTTACAGATTGTAGTGAGGTGAGAGAGGACAGCTGGAGAAATAGACTGGAGAAGGTGGGAGGGGATGGGGTCACTAAAGCAGGTGGAGGGGTGTGCAGACAGGAGAAGCCTGGACACTTCTTCTTCTGATGTCGGTTCAAGGGCTGAAAGCAGATTAGAGGACGTGCAGGGAGGGACATAATTAGTGTTATTTGGGGATTGTGAAGTGGTGTTTTCCCAGATACTGTCGATTTTATCTTTGAAGTGAGTGGCCAGGTCTTCAGCACAGAGGTCAGTGACTGGGGCCTGAGCTTTAGGTCTGAGGAGGGAGTGGAAAGTGTCAAAAAGTGGCGTTTTTGGTTGTTGTGTATTGTTGAGATGATATAGGTATTTCCTGCAGTGAATCCTGGTGCACTCAAGGAAATAATTCCGAGGTTTGGAGTCCCAAAAATAATATATGGTGATAATGTTCCACACTTTGTGAATAAGGTGATATAACTAATAGCAGACACCTTGTACAATGAATTAAAAAATCATTGTGCCTATCATCCACGATCAACTGAATTGGTGGAAAGGCATAATAGAGTTTTGACAAGACAATTGTTACGGGTATAACGTCGGGTCGCACGTTGGGTCAAAGACGCACCTCCGTATCCCCTACTACTACTTCTGCAAGCGGCACCGCGATCCGCATGTCAGGGCATGAGAGCACTAGCAGTCCTGGTGTCAGGGACTGTCAGGGACACACACAAAGACACAGACAAGTGAGGCCCTGACACTGGTCCCAGCCTCTGCCCCTCCCTTTTTGGGGGAAACCCCGACTTTAAATAGGCCGGCCCCCAAACCGGAAAGCCCTGATTTTTGAAACCGGTATAGGTGCGACACAGGAACAGGACAAACGGGGAAACCCCAGAAAAAAAAAAACGTATTTCGGGGGCGGCCCAAAAAGCCCGGGGCCAACAATGGGGGGGCCCCCAAGGGACCAAAAACGTGAAAACAGAAAATTTTAAACCGGGGGGGGGCCCAAAGTGGGCCCCAAACAGTACGGGAGCGGGGGGTCCCAGGACTTTTGGAAAAAAAAGGAAAAAACCGGGGTGCAAAGCGGGAAAAAGGTAGGGATCACGGGAAAACAACAGAAGGAGAGCAGGGAATTTATGGGGCAATGACCCAAAATAGCGGGCAAAGGCAGGAAGGAACCCAGGAGCCCTTATATGGGAAAACAGTTTGAAAGGTAAAACTGAAGAAATTGGGAAAAAGGAAACAAAAGCCCAAAATAGGAAAAGGGAGGCTGTATCAAGAAGGAAACCAAAAAATTAACCCAAAGTGTCCCGGGAAAGTTTCCCGGGCCCCACGGCGTTTGGCCGGGAAAACCCAATTAGCCCCCGGGCACAAAAAAAACCCCAGGTTCCCCACTAGTAAATAGAAAATAGTTTTAAGAAAAAAAACCATGGGTTTTTATGTCGTACGGGCCCGGGTGGCCGGGGGCCCCGAGCCAAAAGACGGGGTGTTTCAGGCACAATCATGACACCTGGTCTCCGCTCTGTACACTCACAGCTGCCTGCGCTTCCCTTCTTTGGCCCCCCAGGGAACGGGGACGCGCAATCACCGGGTTTTGTAAGAATTTTTAAAAGGCCCCTTTTAACCCGGGTTGCAATTGGATAATTGCCGGGCATTGACCCTATATTACATTCACTTGAACTCTTTGCTGCATCTTTAGCGCTTTCTGCCTATTGAAAAAGAGTTCCCTGTATGTTCGGGCCTCAACGTGTACCAGTCTTCCCCTTTCCTTTCCAAACCCTTCGAATACGTTTTGAACCCTGCCCCGAATTTTTCCTGCCTTCCTCAAATTGGCCTTTTTCAGCCCTTTTTTGTATTGTTTTATACCTCGACGGGAAAACCCGAGGCAAGTCGTGCCGGGGAAATAGCGCCTGGGGGGTCGGTGCTTTCAAGCAAACCTTTTCTGGCTTGCGCGGGTTGGTTTAAATTTTTTTGGGCCCCCCCGACTCCCCCTCCCCAAAAATTTGGGGGGGCCATCCCTTTTCCATCCCGGGAAAAAGCAGGCATTTGGGTTCCAAATCGAGTTTTGACCCACCCCCAAACAGGATGGTTTTGGAAGGTTTGCAAACGAGCAATTTCCCCGTGACTTAAAGTCTCCCCTTTCACAAATTGCCACAATTTTCTTTCCCAAAAACCCCGGGACCCCCGTGCTCAAAGGAGAGCCCGAAGTTTATGAGTATACCCCCAAATGCTTTTCGGGAAAACTAGTTAAACCGTCAGGTGAAAAACCCCTTTTTTGCCATCCCCCCAAAAGGGCAAAAGGGACGAAGGGGTTTATGTGAAAAGGGTTTATGAGGTGGGAACCCCCAAATGGAGGACACCCCCCAATTAAATTTAACATTTATTTTTCCTTTTGTCTTGAAGGAATTTCCATTTTAAGGGTTGGGGCCCGACTTGAATTTGGTTTTTCCAATTTTATTTTTGAGTTTTCCCCTTCCTAAAATCTAGACCTCCAAATTTAAGGGGTTTTTAAATTTTTTATTTTTTCTTGAACCTTTTTATTTTTTTATTGTTCTCAAAGGGGGATTCCCCAAATTATGGGTTTAATAACAAAGAATTAAAAACCCAAAGGGGTTTTGGAAAACTGACTCCTTAATTCCCTGAATTTTGACTCCCAGGACTTTCCCCTTATTTCATGGCGGGATGTTTAACATAAGGCTTTTTATTTTGAAAAAATTTACTGGACAAAAAAAATTTGTAAAAAATTGGGGGTTTTGGAAATTTTTTTACCTTAGGGCCCATTTTAAACCAACATAAAAATTTGTACAATGGATTTTTAACCCTTCTTTTTTAAAAACAATCCTTATTAATTTCTTATTACCTTTTAAATTTGACTTCAAGATTTAGGGGTCTGGCCTTTGTTTTGGGTTTTTGTTATGGGGGCTTTATGGGGGTTGGGGGGTTTTTTAAGGTCTGGGGTGGTTTTTGGACCACCACAGGCGATGGCGTAAGCCCACCCCCAGGGAGTGGAAACTAATGGGCCCGGTAATTTACCCGAGCCCCCCCCCCCCCAAAGGGGGAAGGCCCTTTCTGCGGGGGGGAATCCCCCCAGGGGCACTAAAAACCCCTGGCCGGGGGGGCCCTTGCTCGGTGGCGGGCCCCAAAGGGGAGGGCGCCGGAAAAGGGAAATCGGGAGTCAGGGGTTGTTTGCCCCCGGGGGACAGGCAAGAAGGTCAGGGCGGCGGCTGAGGTTCGTTGAACGTACAGGAGAAGGTCAGGGCAGGCGGGACAAGGGATCCGTGGTCGGTAACGTAAGCACAAAGGGGTTCGGTA
Organism: Phyllomedusa bahiana; assembly: GCA_025379985.1. Lineage (NCBI taxonomy): Eukaryota > Metazoa > Chordata > Amphibia > Anura > Hylidae > Phyllomedusa > Phyllomedusa bahiana. The sequence continues at coordinate 91,669 of JAODAL010004687.1, read as the reverse complement.
CACGGTAGCGAGACAAGCGCTTTCTGGAACGCTTTTCCCAATAGGCATGTGCACTAAAGATTCCGGCCCAAAGGCCACTGGGAAGAGGCTGGGCTAAAATAGGAGCAGTGCCTGGTAATGGACAATCTTACCGGCGCACTGTCCCTTTAAATCTCAGACTGCCGGGCGCCGCTCACGCCTGAGGAATGACAGAGGACGGACGGGGCAGGAGGCGAGGCCCGGTGTAAGTCACTGGGGACCCCGGGCAGCGGAGGGATGAGCGGGACCCCGGACCCGAGGTGAGGGACGGAGGGAGCCGCTCAGAGTCGGGGCACGGAATGCGCCTGAGTACCCGGGACGAGGTTGCAGGGGGCCATCCGTTTGTCAGTTAACCCCCCCCTTGGGTCCCCCCTTCTTTTTTGAGTGGAGAAATCTCTGAATAATGCTGTGGTCCAGGATGTTCTCTCCAGGCTCCCTCGATCTTTCCTCGGGCGCCGAACCCCTTCCAGTCGACTTAGAAAATATCGTTCCCTCTAGTCCTCCTTAATACCAGCGATGTTCTTTAACCACAAAGACATTAGCTACATCAGCCACAGCGGAGGATTGGACTGCCTTCTGAGTGGAGCGATTAAGGGACCAGGGGTTTAGTTAGACGAGAATGGAAGGAGTTGGGATACGCATGGTAGGAGGGAGCTGGAGTTTACAGGCCACCGGGTTTATGCCCATAACGACCACGAAGGGTCCAACAAAGCGGGGGTCCCAGTTCTGTAGGAGGAGGGATTTTGAGCGCGGACTATCTGGCTGACAGCCACACCTTATCACCCGGGGAGGAGAAGACATGAGGAGGGAGGGCTTCTTCTTTTAGCTGCCTGCGCCTTCATGCGGTCAGACGCACGGAGCAGGGATTGGCGGGTCAGGGGACCAAATGGTCCCTATGTCCTGGACCAGAGTAGTGTCAGTAGTGGGACCTCGGATGTGAGGATGCTAGCGGGAGAGGGGGCGGGGATGGAAGACGTACACAAGTAGAGGTGAGAGGCACCCGAGGACTCCTGGACTCTAGGGAATTATACGAAAATTCCGCCCAAGGAAGTATAGTTGGCCCAGTCATTTTGCCGTGCAGGACACGAAATGGCGCAGGTAAAACCTCCCAGAACTTGATTAGTCTGAGTTGGTAGCGAGGAGGAGAAGTCAAGCTTCACCTGGGTTTAGCGCAAAAGGGCCCGGCCAGAATTTAGAAAACAAAACTGCACCCAGCCGATCAGAGATGATTTGGAGAGGGAGAGACCGTTGCAGACGAAGAAAATGTGGAGAGTAACAAAATAACTAGCTTGGCCAGGCGCGGGGCCGAAGGCAGACCTGGCAAGGGGACAAAATGTGTCATTTTAGGGAAAAAACGGTCTACCACCACCCACACATCGGTATATTACGGACGACGGGGGGGTTTAGGTAGGTTATAGTCCATCGCTACGTTGAGACCATGGTTGCGTAGGGATGGGGCATTGTGGGTGCAAGAGGACCTGCGCTTGTGGCGAGGAGCCTTGTTGCGAGCACAGGAAGGTACACGCCTGGAAGACTCTTTAGTCCTTAGCGAGGTCCTGCCACCAATAGTACCGGGAAATCAATAAGGAGAAAGAAACGTACTTGTTGTTGGGGCACTGGAACTGCCCGGCCACCAGTGAGCAGCTCGGACCCCATACAGGATAAGCCTACGGAGCGCGGGCTGGACGTCATGGTCTTCCCCCGGTGGGACGTTTACGCGAGGACGACAGGGGCTACGGTGATAAGGGTTCCAGAGGAACATTATGTGCTCTGGGATCGGTCTCACCACACGTCGTGAGGCACGGGTGAAGAGTGGCCATCAGCCTTCACGTTTTTCTCGGCCCCAGGGCGGAAATGAATCTGAAAATTAAAGCGGGAGGAGGAAGAAAAGCGACCACTAGCTGCGTGGATTAAGTCGATGAGGCAGTCTGGAGGTAACTGGAGGTTTTTATGACGAGTAGATACAATATGGGATGATGGGCCCCTGTCCAGCAAATATCGTCCATTCTTCCAGGGTCCAGTTTTATGGCTAATAATTCCCGATCTCCAATGGTGTAATTCCTCCTTCCGCCTGTGAAAAGGTTTTAGAAAAGAAGCCACAAGCTGACTGTTTTCATGTGCGGCCCTTTTTACAGTGTGAACTGCTCCAGCGCCACCTACCGATGGAAGCGTTCTACTTTCAAGCGAGAAGCGGTTTCGCTGGGTCTGGCCGTGACAGGCATGGAACGTAGTGGCAAAAAGGCCGTTTTTAGCTTGGAGAACGCTTCACGGCCTCGGGAAGGCCAGCTCCGTGGATTTGGCGTTTTTCCTCGTATGGGCCACAATGGGAGCCACCAGTGTGGAGAAGTGCGGAATAAATAGCGTATAAGTTGCAGAAGCCCAGAACCGTTGTTATGCCCGCAGGCCCACTGGCGTGGCATTGCAATACGGCTGACAACTGGCTGGGACCATTCGTCAGCCCTTGAGTCCGAGATATTATAACCCAGGAACGGAAAGGGCACTTCCCTAATTTTGCATACAAGTGATTGCTCGTAGGGCGCTGTAGCACTCTTGGCGGACGTGAAGGCGGTGAGTTTCAAGGTCAGGAGAGTATATCAGGATGTCAGTCCAGGTAGACCTTGACACAGGATATAGGAGAAGATCCTGAAGAACATCATTAACGAACTCCTGGAAGTCGGCGAGGCAGCATTACCTGAGTCCGAAAGGGCCTATCACCGGTACTCGAAAGTGGGCCCGTCTCTGGTGTTCCTTGAAGGCCGTTCTTCCACTCATCGCCCTTGCGGATCCGGCCCAAAATTTGTAGGCCCCTCTCAGATCCAGCTTGGAAAAAGCCCCTTGCGCCCTTAGACGGTCGAATAGTTCGTGATAAACGGTAGAGGGTACCGGTTTTTTTACCGTGATCTTTTCAGCCCCCCGGTAGCGATGCGGGGTGTGGGGAAAACCGTCCTTTTTTTCACAAAGAAAAATCCTGCCCCCGCGGGGAAAAAGAGGATTTCGAATAAATCCTTTCTGAAATTTTCCCCGGATGTACTCAGACAGGGCCCTTGGGGTCTCGGAACAATAAGGGGTGACTCTGCTCCCGGGGGGGATTGTACCGGGCAAAGATAATGGGGAATCATTGGGGGCGTGTGGTGGCAAGATCTCTGCTTGCTTCTCGGAAAAGACATCAGAAAACTCACGATATGACGCGGGGAGACCCGCTAGAGCTTTAGACGCTAGAGCTTTAGACGGCATCCGTGACAACTGTTTTGCACCTAAAAACCAAAATGGTACTTTTTATTATTTTGTTAGTATTTGGTAAATCCACCTTTGGCTTTCAGCACTACCTGAATCCTTCTGGGCATGCTCTGGATCAGATTCAAGCATGTCTTGACCAAAATCTGATCCCCGGTCTCTTCTACACATTCCAAATGTTGGTGCATACTGGACTTGGGTAACAAAACAGCTTTTTCTTCAACTCTACCCACCAGTGTTCGATTGGGTTGAGGTCTGGGGACTAAGGAGGCCAATACAGCAACTCTACTTCATTGTCATTGAACCATTCCTTCTCCAATCTTGATGTATGCTTTGGGTTTTTGTCCACTATGTTGTCCTTTTCATACCCAAGTACACTCTAGTGTATGAAGTAACTCATCTTGTAGGATACTCACATGTAGCTCAGCACTGAGATCAACATCGATCCGGGTCAAGTATCCCAAATCTAGTATCCAAAATATTTGGCTGTGAAACAACCCTATATCATCAGGCTTCCTCCACTGAACCTGACAAGTTCTTCAATTTGTTGATCTGTTAGGCCCCTTTTCCCTTGATTCTTCCAAACCCATTTGCACCCATCAGAGCCCAGTCCATTGACTTTTATCTCATCACTCCAAGTCACCCATTTCCAATCTTCCATTTTTTGATGATGCAGTTTCTTTTTTCTTGGGAAATGTACTTTGTCACAGGTGCCCCTGCAAACCTCATCCCTCCGGCAAGCGGCGCCGCGACCTGCATGTCGGGCAGCGGCCGCGCTCGCTCAGCCAGCCAGGTCCCTGCTTACTTACCCAGCTGCGCTCCTGCCAAAGCTCCTGTCTCCCCGCCTCCTAGGGCGTGCGCGCCGGCTCTGTTAAATTTAAAGGGCCAGCGCACCGGTAACTGGGTTTTGCCGGTCGCTGCCCCTATTTAAGCCTGCCCCTTCCTGACATGGTTGCCGGATCTTTAGTGCCAATAGCCTATTGTGAAAGCGTTCCTGAGTCTTCCATCATACCGTGTACCGTACCTTCTTGCCTACGCCCTTCGATCACAAACCTTTGCCGCCTGTCCTGACCTTACCGCCTGTCCCCGACTATGCCTCGTCTTACGATTCTGTACCACGCTAAACCTTGGCTGCCACCGCAATCAAGTCACGTCAGGGGTAGCGACCTGGTAGACTCCCGCCGCAGCAAGTCCATCCAGCTTTGCAGTGGGCTCTGGTGAATACCAGGACCTACTTAGCTTCCGCTCCCTGGTGTGGCTTACACCATCGCTTGCGGTGGTCCAATGGATCCACTACCGCTGCCCGTGATAATAAGATCCGGCCATGGATCCCACCAAGGTACCACTGCCAAGCGTCGCTGACCTTACCACCATCGTGGCTCAGCAGTCGCAGCAAATCCCCCAGCAAGCTCAGCAGCTCGACCAGATCACCACCATGATACAGCAAGGCTGCCTTGTCCGCCGCAGTCAGCAGCAACCGCCGTCGCCGCGGTTCCCCATTGGTGGGGGCGGGGTGAGCACTGTCGGCACTGTTCACCAAAACCGCAGTCGTCCGTTTGGTCCGATGACAGATCCGTCTTTCCATGCATCAAAATTGATTGGAACAGGGGAGGCCAAGGCTTTCGATGGGCTTTATCACCCAGTGCTCTCTGCCATATTGAACTGATGGGTGAGTCATTTCCTACCCGAAAGGTCGAATTGGCGTTTGTTGTCAGCCTGTCTCTTCCGGGAAATGCCTAGGAGCCTGGGATACCCCCCTCTGGGAACAATTGTTACGACCTGGGTCACGGCCAAGCCTCTCCACATTCCTCACGCGAAGTTATCGTAACTTCATCGAGTGGAAACTGCCCGGCGCATCCTCACCCCGAGACCAACCTGCTGAATTTACGCCAAGGGGACTCTTCTGTAGGCGAATATGAGGTCAGTTCCGCACCCCTTTTTCCCCCCGGGGTTTTTCCGGGGAAAAGCAACATTGACCCCACCAAACCTTTCAAGAAGGGGCCCTCCCGCCGGGTCAAGGATTCCCTGCGGGCCCCTTATTTTTCCTTTTTCTTTTTTTTGAGCGAAACCCTTTTCCTTGGGGCCCCTTTTTTTCAAAATTTTCCCTTTTTTCGGAAAATTCCCGGAAGAGCTCTTTCCCGGACAGAACCGACTAAACTCGTTTTGCCCCCCCTCGTCTTTTCCCCGGTAATTTTTAAAGGCCCCCACAGGGTTTCAACTCCCCGGCCTGCTGCTGAGGGAAAAGGGCCAAGCAAAATGGAAAAAGGGGCCCAAACCCGCCTCTCACAAAGGCTATCCCGAAAAACTGAGGAAAAAACCTTTTTTCCCCTATTTTTTGGGGCCCCCCTGAAACCAATTTCCAGCAAACCGCCCAACAAAATTTTTTTCCGTCAAACGTTTTTGGGGAAAAAGCAGGGACCTTAAGGATACGTGGGGGAGGGATTCCCCCAGGTTTAGAGCAAAAGGCCCTCTCCTTTGTTTTACCCAACCCCCTTTTTACTAGGGCACTTTGGGGGGTATATCGGGTTATCTAGCCTCTGCTTTCCTGGACTCTGGTCGGCGGAAAAATTTTTTTGGATTTCTGCCTTGGTGTCCCCACATAACCTCCCCCCCCCATGGTTTTCCCCCTTGGGGAAACCCCAAATCATCTCCTCGTCCCGGGGGGGAGATCCCATGAAACCAGTCCGGTTTTTGTACTGAAAACCCCTGTTCCTTTTAATGGGGGGGGACTTCAAAAAGGAGAGATTGTGTTTTTAAAGGGGTTAAACCCCGGTCTTCTTCGTCCCTTTTTCTGGGTTTCCCGTGGCTGCAGCGCCATGCTCCCGCTTCCCGCTCCATATCAAGAATTTGCGGATGTCTTCTCTGAGAAGCAAGCTGAGACATTGCCTCCTCATCGCCCCTATGACTGCCCTATTGACCTTCTGCCCGGGACATCGCCTCCACAGGGCAGGGTTTACCCACTGTCGGTACCAGAGACCTTGGCTATGTCTGCCTACATCAAAGAGAATCTCCAGAAGGGATTCATACAAAAGTCCTCCTATCCAGCTGGGGCCAGGATCTTTTTCGTAACAAAGAAGGATGGTTCCCTACGTCCTTGCATTGACTACCGGGGGCTCAACAAAATTACCGTGAAGAACTGCTATCCACTGCCCTTGATCACGGAACTCTTTGATCGGCTTCGGGGAGCCAAGATATTCTCTAAATTGGATCTGCTAGGGGCTTACAATCTCATTTGGATTCGTAAGGGTGATGAATGGAAGACCGCCTTCAATACCCACAACGGGCACTTCGAGTACCTTGTCATGCCCTTTAGACTCTGCAATGCACCTGCCGTCTTCAAAGAATTTGTCAACGACATATTCAGGGATCTCCTGTACACATGTGTAGTCTATCTGGATGACATCCTGGTGTTCTCTGCCAATCTTGAGTCCCATCAAGTCCATGTGCGACAGGTCCTCAAGCGTTTAAGGGCTAACCGCCTCTATGCCAAGCCCGAAAAGTGCCTGTTCCATCAGAAAAGTCTTCCATTCCTCGGCTACATCTTTTCCGACAAGGGCCTGCTGATGGACCCTGCGAAATTGTCTGCCGTTCTGCAGTGGCCACGACCTGTGGGTCTCCGAGCCATACAAAGGTTTTTGGGTTTCGCCAATTACTATAGACAGTTCATCCCACATTTCTCCTCGCTGGTATCCCCTATAGTGGCGCTAACCAAGAAGAATGCTAATCCGAAGCTCTGGCTGCTGTCGGCAGAAGAGGCCTTTTCTAAGTTAAAGTCGTCCTTTGCCTCTGCACCCGTACTCTCCCGGACAGATACGGACTAAACCTGTGCCAAGCTCGATGGACCCTCTTCTTCTCCCAGTTAAATTTTCTAATTCATTTCCGCCCTGCGGAAAAAAATGTCAAGGCCGACACCCTCTCCCGTGCCTCTGACATGATTGGGGACGAACCCGCTCCACGGCACATTATCCCTCCTGAACGGCTTATCCATGCTGCGCGCGTAGACCTGCAACGAATTTCCCCGGGCAAGACATACGTTCGTCCGGCTCTACGGAAGAGGATATTGTCATGGGGTCATTGCTCTCCCTGGTGGCTGGACCCAGGGGTGGGAGAAGTTCTTGCTTCCTCATCTCCCCCCGGTTTTATTGGTGGCCCGGTCTGACCCAAGATGTTCGTGAGTTCGTGGAATCTTGCGCCGTCTGTGCCCGTAATAAGTCGCCTCGTCTCAAGCCGGCAGGTCTACTTCAGCCGTTGCCGATTCCCAGCTGTCCTTGGACCCATGTGGCTATGGACTTTATCACCGATCTCCCTCCTTCCACTAGTAATACCGTTATCTGGGTGGTTATGGATTGGTTCTCCAAAATGTCTTTCTTTATCCCTCTGCCAGGCCTACCCTCTGCACCTCGTCTCGCCAGTCTGTTTTTTCTACACATCTTCAGGCTACATGGGCTTCCCCAGCACATTTTTTCCCGGATCGGGGTCCAATTTGTTTCTAGGTTCTGGTTCCTATGTCCCCAACTCCAATAAAAGCTGGATTTCTCTTGGGCCTACCTCCTCATCAATGGGAAGTGGGGGGGGTTAATCGGGCCGGGGCTGCACCTGGCCCACTTCGTCTCGGGGCGCAGAACATTGGTTAGTTTTTTACTGGGGGCCGATTTTCCTAAAACTCTTTAGACACGGAATCTGCCGCTGCCCCTTCTTCATTTTACGGACGACTCCACGCCCACCCCTTTCCCCCCCCTCTCGATGCCTTCTGGGGTCCCAACCGGGAGGGGTTTTGGTCGGACCAAACGGCCCTTTGGAAAAGAACCCCATCTCTACCCCGGATTTCCCGCTTTACTAAGATACAACCGACGGAAACGAAACCCTTCTCCAATTTTCCCCCCGGGTGACAAATTTGGGGTTGTCGGCTCGGTATATCCGTTCAAGGCCCCACTAAAGTTGGTCCCCGTTATTTGGGGACCTTTCCGAGGGTGCTAAAACGCTAAACCCAGTGCATATAAGTTCCGCCTTTCCCCCCCACTATGGGGCCCGAACCCCTTCCAGCCCTCTCTTCTAAACCAGTCATTTAAAATCTTTTTCCGGGGGGTTGCCCCCCCTGCTCTTGGCCATCCCCCCCCAACACTTTACTGTAAAGGAATTCTGGGAAATGAAGACGGTCAAGGGAAGCGGTTTTTCCCCATTTTACTGGAAGGTTCAGGCCTAAAGAGAGGCAATGGGGAAACCCGAAAACAAATTCCTGGATCGTGAATTTATTCGGAGATTCCTTCAGGGCCCGAAAAAGGGGGGACCAAAAAAGGGGTTTTGGGGGGGGGTCAAGATGCCCCGCACCTTCTCCCGGGTCGTAGCGGCGCTAAACCCGAGTTGGCGCCCCGGGGGCCTCGCTTTTACCAGCCAGGTCCCTGCTTCTTACCCGGCCCCTCCTGACAACTCCTGCCCCGCACATGCTTCCGCACCCAGAGGCGTGTCGCTGACTCTATTAATTTAAGGGCCACGCACCGGTAATTTGGGTTTTTTCCGGTCCCCCCTGCCCTATTTAAGCCTGCCCCTTCCGACTTGGTTTGCTGGATCTTTTTTTTTTTAAAAGTGTTTTTTTTGAAGAATTTTTGGTTTTTTTTTAAAAATCAACTTCCTTGAAAATTTTAAAAAAAAACCATGCATATAATATATAAAATGTTTGGCCGTAATTTTTCCAAACCCCCAGTTGCACAGAATTACAATTTTTGATCAAATTCGATTTTTCAAAGTTGGAAAAGACACCACCAAAAATAAACAGTTTTTAAGTTTAAAACCAATGATTGTTCCCATTCAAACCCATTCCCTCACCCATCTTTTTTAAATTTAAGAAAGGTGACACCCCGCAAACAATTCTTGTTTTCCACGCCCCCCCCCCCCCCCCCCCTAATAACAACTTGAGAAACACTCAACCCGCCCGAAGCGATCCGGCGCTATTATCCAAAAAATTTGCCCGGTTACCCCCCTGCCTCAAAGGTGGCCATACATGCAGGTCTCCTTTCAAAATGTTTCCCCATGCCCCAGGAGGACCCCCTGGAGGCTTCCATTTTATATATAGTTTTGCGGGCATAAAACATGAGACTCCTGAATGCGTCCTCAGCTGCGTCTGAACTATATCACCCCCAGACTAGTAGAAAAAACTCCGGAACACCTGCTGGGCGCCCAAAGTTCTCCTCAAAAAACTCATGAACCTCGGACCAAAATTTTTTTTTCAACCCGGGCCATCCATACCATTGGTATGGGGCCCCCTTGCATTTTTGCATTGGGCACTCGGGCTTGCCAGTTTCCCCCCATGGGGCCAAATCCGTGGTGTATAATTTCCCTGGTAACCATTTAATCTGTATCAACTGATCCCTAGCACTAATTATTGGCCCCTGACGCCGCCACTTTCCAAAGAGAGGCTCCTCAGGAATGTCCCCACACCCTTTGAAGGCCTTTTTTAATAGGGAGGCTGCACGCATTAGGGTTTTTTTAAAAAATGAGACACTGGTTTTTTTTGTCCTACGTGAGCCCCCCCTCTCCAAAGTGCCAAAACCCCGTCGGATAGCCCCCCCCCAAATTGTTTGAAACAGGCTGACAAGGGAAATATCTGAAAAGGACCCCTTTTTGTAAGTTGAAAACTATTCCCCGCTCCGGAAATCAGGAAAATTTCCCATCCCATATAATGCCCAAGATTTTTAAAGCCCCTTTGGGGCCCAGATTTAAAAAGTCATCTGACCTCCAATTTGGAAGCCTTCCTTTGCGCCATGGGGGCATGTACGGGCATGTACGCCTCCCCCTCTCCTTCGCCCCCATAGAAACAAACAAATCCTTCCATACTGAACGTTGCCGCCATATGGCGTGAAATTTCCGGATCGGGTTTTTCCCCCTGTCTGTACACTAAATTAGCAAGGCCTATATGACCCCCAAAGGCCTGCCTCAATGCCACCGCTGGATTATTGTGGTCTGGAAAATCCACCCTCCTGAAAAGACAGCGGACCGCGAGTGTAGATGAAAAAATCCGGGGGCGCTAACCCTCCATCCTCATAGAAGCCCTCAGTTATTTTTTTTCCCTTTAGGGGTGCTACCCGCCAGAGGAAGAAAAATCTGCGTTCCAAACTGAAAATGCGCCTGAGGAATAACCATAGGACCCCCCCCCTATTAAAAGTACAGGCAGCTTAGGAAAAAGCCCATTTTTATAATATTGTCCACCCACAAGGTAGGGTTTTGACTTCCAATTTGCAGTTTCCTAGTCATTCGGTCACTGCAACTGACAAGTTTTTTGGCCAAAAAATTTCTGCACATCTTTATGAATCTGTATGCCGAGATAAGTAAATTTTTTGCAATCCCATTTTAATCTGAGGAAACTCCTCGGCTGGACTTCGTCCATTTAAATTGCACTGTTTAGCCCAGTTCACTTTTAGCCCAGAGAAGGCCCATAGGGTTTTACTACATCTAAAGGGCATCCAAGGAATCTCGAGGGTTCGCCGGTACCCCAATAGATCATCACATACAGAGCACTTTCTCCGTTTCCCCTGTATCTCCCCGCCTTTTTTTAAAAAAGGATTTTATTTATCAAAAATTTGGGGGGGGGGGTTTAAATTCCCCAAGGCAAACAATGGGGGGGTAGGGGAACCCCCTGTCGATGCCTCTCCCCAATGAAATTTGCAGACATAATCCTTCCCCAGCACTCTCGCCTTGGGTTCCCGATATAGGATCTGAAGCCACTAAGGAACTCTGCGGGGGAACCCCTGGCTATTAACCCCTGGGACTAAATCCCCCATTTGGAGTGAATCCTTTTCTTTATCGAGTGACGAAACCCCCTATGCCCGTTTCATGGGTTCCCTGTAAGTTTGTAAAAAGTCCCCTAAGATTCATGTCTGTAGATTTCCCGGGCAAAAATCCAATTGGTCCACCCCGAAAAATAGAAAGAATCATAGAATTAAGTCTCAGCGCCGGAAACTTGGCTAGGTTTTTTGCTTTTCAATTGAAATGAATGGACGGTAAGATTGAAAGGCTCAGCGGTTTTGCCCTTTTTGATATATTTGTTGCCCGTTGTGATAAGGGCAATTGTCCTACCTCAAAAGGGGTTTTCTGAAGACCTCCAAAATCGGGGGGAAAGCTCTTCCAGTAAAACTTTAAACCATCCACCGGGATCCTCCGGGCCCGGAGCTTTAACCGGCCATAGCTTTTGCTTTTGGATTCATCCTCCAAAATGGCCCCACCAAATTTTCCTTTTTCCCAATTGCAAAGGGCTTTTTTTGCCCTATGAAAAAAACCCCGGGTCAGTTTTTAAGCTTGAGGAATATAAATCCGTAAACCCTGCGTGGGGGCTTCCCCGGGGCCCCGCACATTTCCCCCCTTAAAATTTTTTTTAATCCCACAACTACCGTCCTGGGGGTCCCCCGTTCTGGCCAAAAACCCCAAAGCCCCCCCTTTCTTATCCCCCGGCGAATATGTATGTCCTTTGTGTAAAAACAGCGCTTTTGCGTGATTGGGGAAAGGAGCAAGTTGTAAGCCCTTTTTTCCTTTCCCCCCATCCTTATGTTTCCTTTTAGGTTGACCCCCGTATTCAGCCTTGCTTGGGCCAGCTCCCCCTTCCCAACTTCACCTTAGATGCTTAAAGGCTAGCTCTTGTGATGTTTTTGCATTTTTTGGGGTCCCCTTCACAGCCTTCAGGGCGTCCCAAGTTATCAAAGGGTTTAGCGATCCCTCATTGTTTTCCCCCTAACTGACTATACCCCCCCGGGGATTTCCCCTCCACAGACGGAACCCCTAGCCCTTAGGGTTCAATTCCGCTTTTCCTGATTTCCCCCCCCAGCTGCGAGATACCCGACCAGTAGGGGGGGATGGGCCGAATGCCCCTTTGGCAAATAGTCTGCTGTCCCAAAAATGGGATAACACTCCCCCCCTTGCAAAAGCGAGATTAGCGAGATAGGGATCCCGGGTTTTCAGGTACCGGAACTGCCCTGTCGTGGGGGTTTCCCCAACCCCCGTCAGGCACACGACATAGCCCCCTGTCCTAAAAGTAGGATCCCGGGTTTGGGTTTGGGCTGGCGGTCCATTCCCCCCCGCACAGGGTTTTGGTTTAAAAACTCCATACCCGAAATGAAACCACAGGAATAAACAAATTTCGTAAATTTTAAAACCGAACTAGTAAAGGAGGGGGGCCATATACCCCCAGGGGCAAAATTTCCCCTCCCCGGATTTGCGCTGTACACAATGTACTACCCGGGATCAAGTGGCATTTCAAAAAAAGTAAAAGGGAGGTTTTTTTTCCCAAATTTTGGGACCCCTCTAGCATAATTAGAGTTCCCCTGTAACCAATCCCATCCATGGCCTTTTGAGTGACAGAATTTTTTTCCCTCTCAAGGGGTTTTTTTTGCAATAAACTTGTCCCGGGGTTTTTAACCGGAGGAAATTGAAAACCCTAATGTCCTTTTGATTTTTGCAATTGAGCCCCCGGACATTCCCGATACTACATTAAAGGACGCCTTTTATAAGTTGTAGGCCAAATTCCCTTTCGGGGGGTAGACCGGGGCCCAGACCCCAGTTTAAACCAGCCGCACCAAAACACACCACACACCACCAATTTTTACAACCAGTACCATACTACTAAACATCCCCACCCCCGCCTCCCTGCCCCCCTACCGACCCAACCTGGATGAGTTTGTACCCAAACCGTTTGTGAAAAAAAAATCTTAACTTTTCACTCCCTAGGGGGGGCTTACCGGAATTACAAAAAAAAAACAGGTTTTCCGATAAGAAGTGAGACCACCCCTCTAGAAAAAAAGACAAGGTTCATACCTCTGAGCTCCCCGCAATAGAAGATCCCCCCTAACCCCCCATAACCGGGCCATTCCCGGATAGGACGGCTTTCACATTTAAGACTGGGGTGCCCGTATTTAACAAACTAAAACAATCTCGGGAAAAAAAAAAGAGCCCAAACTTTCTATAGCCACCCCCAAAAAACCCCATAACATGGTCACTAAGACCGCATAAAAACAATCCCTTCGGTCTTCTGTCCCCTGCGCCTATCTAGCCCCTCATCGCTTCCTCGGAGTGGGAAAGAACATGTCTTGTCTTGATCTTTGGGCTTTAACCGCGTGGGGTTTCAAAAGAAATATCTGTCCCCAATTTCTTTAGGAACGGCTTCTGGGCCGTGGTGAACTGCGCCCTTCCTTTGGACCTCAGTTGTGTAGTCAGGTAAAAGGAGTAGCGTTTTTTCGTATTTATCTCGCCTTTCTTCCTTGCGGCTTCAGATCGCGTCACGGTCCCTAGTTGAGACCTTTAGATAAAAAGGCGGCAGGAATCCGGGGGAGCGGCCTGGTTGGAATACGGTGCGCTGTTCAATCCGAAACTGAAGCAAGGGGGATTGGATCTAAAGCTGTCGGATTTGTTTTCTGAAAAATTTTTTGGGCATCCCCCTCGCTCGCTCCCGGGGCCTAGTTACGAAAAAAATTTTCCTGCGGTTGCAGTTTTTTTCCCCGGTCCTCCACCCTGTCTTGCGATTTTTTTCTGTTGTTGCTAGTTGTTTTTAATCCTTGTGTGGGTGGGCCCTAGTTCTTTCCCCTTCACTTATCGACGCCCCCCTCTGAGGTTCTTTCTCTCACTTTGTCATGTCCCCTCTCAATTTGTTTAGGTCTGCCCGGATATATATTTTTAAATGTCAAGCTGTTGGAGGGAAAAATGGCGGACTTTTCTTTTTGGATCCATGTGGGCTGATGAGGTCGTAGCCTCCCCTCAGTTTGAATCATTTGCGTCGGCACTGAAGTGGATTTGAGGGGCGGGAAGACCCTTTTTTTGCGGCCCCAGAGCACCCCCCAGAAGGGTAGGTTTTTTGTATCAGCAAACAATTAATAATCGCACTGCGTCTGCCCCCCCGTTGGAAAAGGGGAAAAATCAGGTTTGCAGGGGTTCCATAAGGGGTTATAATTTTGTCAAGGAAGTTCTTGGTTTTTAAACCCGAGAGCTTTCAGGCGGATATGTGGGTTTTTACAGCAGAAAAAAAACTTTTATTCCCCCGTCAAAATTTACTGATGCAGATTTTCCAGGAGGCTCCCGGGGCTAAGCCTGGGGATTCCCGGGGAATTTAGATGAAGCAGCCCCTCTTTTCAAATCCAGGGCCCCAGGAGAAAGGCAGAGTCTCTCAGATAGTGGTATAGGGGCCCCTTCTCAGCCTCCTTCACGCCCCCTTTATCTATTAGCAGCAGGGGGGGGTCGGGTTGGGGGGCAAGGGGTTTTCTAATTTCTCCCCCCAACTCCTCACGGGTTTTAAGATCGGGGACCCGGTAAAAGTCGTCCTCTTTTGTGCTCTCCCGTCCCGCATAGGACCCCCCTCTTGACTGTTTGCGCAAAACAATCACTGGTCCCCAGCTGATTTTCGCGGGGCCAAACGGGGGGGTTGGGGGGGTTTTTTAAAGGATCACTCGCCCCTCCCCCGGTAGCGGGGTTCGGGGATCAGGTCAGGGAAACAGGGGGGCAGGATCGATAGCAGGCTCTCACTTCATGCGACCCCACAGCATTTTCCGGGAGACCAGCCCCCCCGTTTGGTTTTTAGTGCCAATAGCCCATTGAAAAAGGGGATTCCTACGTGTTTCCCTCATCCCTTACCGACCTTTTTTTCCCCGCCCCTCATCCCCAAACCCTTTTCCCGCTGTCCTGAATTACCCGCCCCGTCCCCCCAAAACGCCTCGTCTTACGTTTGTCCATCTAAACCTTGGCTGCCACCGCAAGCAAACACTAAGGGGTTCGGGCCCATTGGACTCCCGCTTTGCGGCAGGGTTGGTGAATACCGGGACCTCTTGATTCCGCTCCCTGGTGTGCTTTTCACCCATTTCTTGCGGGTGGTCCGTGATCAAATACCCCCGCCCTGACAACTTCATGGCTGCGCAAAAACCCGTGACCTTTTGTTCGGAAACAATCTAATAAAAACATTGAGCTTTTGGGAAAAGTGAAATAGGTTATAAATTGTAGTATACAAAAAGAAAAGTTTTTACTTTTACCAGGGGCAAAAAAAACAAAACAATTAAATGACAAGAATTGCAGAAATATGCTAAAATCTTTTAAAGGGCAAAATTATTTGATGAGAAAGCAAGTGATGTCTTAAATGATTTAGCCTCACATTCACAACTGTAGTGGATGGTGAGATATGGAGCCTGAAATTCAAAAGTTCAAAACATTGTTACCCTTTTGCTTCTCAGTGTAAAATATCTTTATTGGATACAACTTTAGAACACAAACTTTAATTGAAAATATGCAAAATGCTGCAGTAAATGGGAAAAAAAGTTTTCAACAAAATTGTCCTGAATAACATTTGTGGAGTCTATTCATCCATCAGATCCTCCTTCATAGATGACCTCAAATCTGATCTCATTATTTCCAGATTAGAGAACAGCCTCTCTACACTAACTTGGGTTGGTGGCAAAGCAGTGACCATATGGGCAACATCTCTAGCAATGTTTTCCCCTGCGGCAACACTTTGCCTGCTCCAGGTCATTCAAATACTTTTCAAAATTAAACTCCTCATCTGATGAGGCTGAAGATATGGGAGAAGTAGCACTGACAAGACCCAATTCCTCTTGCTCTTGGCACTGCATTGAACTAACTGTACTAACTTATTAAATATTTTGGGAGTCAGACCATTTTATAACGACTCCGACTCCACAGCCCTGAACTGAAATATTTAATTCACTGAGATCTAGCATGTGGTATTTTAGTGTTCCCTTTATTTTTTGAGAAGTATCTATATGTATATAACATAGAAAATATCTAACATTTATATGATCAGAGTACTGAATATTAAATAACATGCCGCTGAAAACCGCATCAAAAATGCATGTTTCATATATGAGGCGGGGTTTTTTTTTACGCTGATTTAAACGCTGAAAAATCAGCAGTTTTGTGTTAAAACCGCAGTCAGTTTTTGGATTTCCCACGACACAGTACAATGGGGCTCCTGAAGAAAGAACATGTTCTCTCTTCTGCCGGACAGAAACCGGTTTACAAATCTGACAGTAGAAAATCCGTGCGGTGTAGACTACAGCATGGATGTTTTTTAATGGCTGTCGACGGGCACTGCTTACAGTCAGATTTTCAGTGGATTCTAAGTACAGAATCTGCCGAAACTCTGACTAGAAACCATTGCTGTGTAGACAGAGCCCACGAGTAGGTCTACACAGCAATTTGAAAATGCGACGGCATTGCTGGACCACTCCACAATGCAGTTTTTAGCACAAAAAACAGAGGTTGGATATCAGATTCCCAGTGGCAGGGGCAAAACTTTGGTTCAAAAAGTGGGGGGACCAATTTTCCTTCTCATCCCATCTTCCTATTCCTCCCTACCTCCTTCACTCGCCTGGCCTTTCCTTTCACTTCCCCTCCCTTCCCTTCTCTTCTCTCCCCTCCGCTCCCTGCAGTGAAGCGGCCCCCTGTAACCCAGCTAGAAGGTCTGAGGGAGTGCTGTGAGCTCCCCCTGCAGGTCCGGGCGGATTCCTTATGGCAAACACTTTTGGTGCAATCTGTAAGGTAATGAGTGGCTCTCTAATTACTGAAGTTTAGAGCTAGACTGGGACTAAAATGCAGCCCTGGCAATGAAACCGAACCAGCGCACCTATAATAGTTCCCCCTCTAGATGGTAATCAAAAATGTTGTGCAATTCAGCAAATTTCGCTTAACCGCCTCCATCCCCCATCACTGCATCATTAAATTTGTTATACACATAACAGAATGAGGAAAATAAAAGAACCCAATCTCACTGTACCCCTAGGAATCACTTATTTCACATACTGTTACCCAAAATGGATTTTATTGCATACTATACACCAGAAAGGACATCACTCACTGCACCCCAGAAATTATATTACACATGGTAGCCACAGAAATTACATTACTAACTGCACCTTAGAAATGAATTGCACATTGTAAAAAATAATATAATTTACTGTGCCCCAAAAATGTATTATATTACACACTGAAACCTATAAATGAATTACATTACACTGCACCCCAGAGATTACATTACACAGCGTACCCTAGAGATTACATTACACACCATCCACGAGAGATTACATTACACACTATACACGAGAGATTACGACATTACACACCTTGCCCCAGAGATTACTACATTACACACCTTACCCCAGAGATTACATTATACACTGTACCCCAGAGATTACTACATTACCTACTGTACCCCAGAGATTAGTTTACACACTGTACCCCAGAGATTACTACATTACCTACTGTACCCCAGAGATTAGTTTACACACCATACCCCAGATATTACTGCATTATTCACTGTACCCCAGAGATTACATTATACACTGTACAACAAAGATTATTACATTACACACTGTACAACAGAGTTTATATTATACCATACCCCAGAGATTATTACATTACACACTGTACCCATACTTGCCAACTTTTGAAAGTGGGAGAGTTGATAGGGCGGAGCGCATGACCACGCCCCACCTTGTTGGTGAGCCACGCCCCCTCCAAAAAGCCACACCCACTCCACCTAACTGTGCAATGACTCTGGTAGAAAGCTAAATTAGGGTTTTGCCGTCAACCAGCTTTCCTGGACATTGGTTAGCCTATTCAGCATCCAGGAGAGCTGGGAGATAATGCCAAACTGTGCCTGAACCTAAACCATTACAATTAATATTTCTACCATACAGTGACCATATAGTGGTAGACACCTCTAGCCAGGTTTTTGCCCCCCTTATAGCCAGGTAGATGCCCCCTTATAGCCAGGTAGCTGCCCCCTCTAGCCAGGTTATTGCCCCCACTAGCCATTTATTTGCCCCCTCTATCCAGGTTGTTGCCCCTCTAGCCAGGTAGTAGCCCTCTCTAGCCAGGCAACTGCCCCCTCTAGCCAGGTAGTGCCCCCTTGTAGCCAAGTAGTGCCTCTTTGTAGCCAGGTAGTGCCCCCTATTGCCAGGTAATGCCCCCTATAGCCAGGTAGATGCCCCTTATAGCCAGGTAGATGCTCCCTATAACCAGGTAATGCCCAATATAGCCAGGTAGTCTTCCCTATAGACAGGTAGTGCCCCTTATGGTCATGTTGTGCCCCTTATAGCCAGGTAGTGCCTTATGGTCAGGTAGTGCCCCCTATAGCCAGGTAAATGCCCCTCATAGCCAGGTACATGCTCTCTATAACCAGGTAGTGCCCCTTGTAGCCAGGTAGTGCCCCCCTAATTGCCAAGTAGTGCCCCCTTATGGCCAGGTATTGCCCCCTTATAACCCGGTGGTGCACCCTTGTAGCCAGGTAGTGCCCCCTTGTAGCCAGGTAGTGCCCCTTATAGCCAGGCAGATGCTCCCTATACCCAGGTAGTGCCTCCTATAGCCAGGTAGATGCTCCCTATAGCCATGTAGTGCCCCTTATGGTCATGTAGTGCCCCTTATGGTCAGGTAGTGCCCCTTATAGCCTGGTAGTGCCCCTTATAGCCAGGTAGTGCCCCTTATAGCTAATAAAAATAAAATATTAAAAACTACTTACCTCACCAGGTTCCCTGCAGCGCATCCAGCTCCAGAGATCTCCTGGGCAGCGCAGGTGTGAGTACAGCCGTGCGTGTCACCCCCTGATCTTTATGTACAGCGCTCTCTGAACGCTGTACATAAACGGGAGAAGGCAGCTGCACTGAGTGTGCAGCTGCTGACTGACTCTGTGCGGCCGTTATAAAGCGGCCGTACAGAGTCTATGAGAATCGCCAGGCAGGTGAGGCGGGCGGCCGCAGAGCCCTCTCTGGTGAGTGGCGCCCACCTCACTCACCCATTAGAACGGCCTGGCAGTGCCGGAGCAGCATCCTGATGCTAGTTCGGCGCCGCCTTCGTTTAAAGAACCCCCGCTGCCTGCTGGCAACTGAAGGTTCGCTGACCCTTCCGAGGGGGCGGGAGGTGACCCCCATTTGCGAGAGATCCAGCACTGAATCTGCCCCGGAATTGGCATTCATATCTTATGCATGAATGTACCCTTAAGGTATGTTCACAAGGCGTATAGCAGGGCGTGCTGTGCGCTCTTCTATATGCCAGGTGTTTTAGAAGTACGCGCTGGCCAGTCCACACTTCTAAAATGCTGTGGGGCTGGCCCCATTCACTTTCATTTTCCCTGGCGCGTAATTGCAGGGAAGACGTGACATAGCTAGAAACTGTACAGTATATACACATCTCACATATACAGTACATACCCTAATCACATGCACACACAACCAGGGCCGGACTGGGAATAAAAATCAGCCCTGGCACTAAGCCCCCAGCAGCCCACATACAATATCCGCTTAAAAAATTCCCCTTGTTCTCGCACCTCGCCACTTTCTAAAATAAACTACTCTATAAAGGTGCTTTCAAACGGAGCATTTTTGGTGCATATTTTATGTGTTTTTGGTGCATTTTTGTGCAGAAAGGCAGAGCAGTTAATGCTGTACATTTCTGCACAAAAAACGCATCAAAAAATGCACCAAAACCGCTCCGCCTACACACAAGCAAGAAAGAAACAGTGGTGCAGAGAAACCCCTCATCACAGAGTCAGGTGTGCACTTGCTTTACAATCCAGGACAAGCCCACACTGACACTACATAAGCACCAACATAACCTACAACCCCACCAATCACATCACCAGTAGTCAGGTCACCAGCACATGAATACAGCACAGAACACAGTAATAAAATGACCTCTGACAGCAGGGACTCACAGGAGACGTCAGCGCTGATGGGAGTTGTCTTCTTCTCCTTTTCTTCTCCATCTGGCCCAAACCTCCATGATGTTTTCCTTGATGAGTCGTTCCCTTCCATTTCTTTCTCTGTCCGGTACAGCATGCAGTGTCCTCTTCTAGTGGTCACTACTCGTCCCTGTAGAATTTACCACAAATACATCTTAGACTCCTCTCTTTTCCAGCACTTTCCTATCAATTCCCCAAACAGCGTATGTTAGACCCTAAAATTTAGAAATTAAAAAATGTCAGATAAGTGGCATGTAAATAGGTAGACCCCCATTAGGTATTTAAACAGGGCCTTCCTCCATTAATTTGGTAGGGCCATGTAGGGCCAGTAATTAGCCAGGTAGGGCCAGGGGCAGTAAGTATGTAGGCAGGCAGTGCCAGTATATAGCCAGGCAGGGCAGTATATAGCCAGGCAGGGCCAGTATGTAAGCAGGCACGGCCAGTATGTAGCCAGGCAGGGCCAATAATAGGCTTGCAGGGCCAGTATATAGGTAGACAGGGCAGTATATAGACAGGGCCACTTATAGGTAGACAAGGGCAGTATATAGGCAGACAGGGCAGGTATATAGGCAGACAGGGCAGTTATATAGGCAGACAGGGCTGGTATATAGGCAGACAGGGCAGTATATAGGCAGACAGAGCTAGTAGTTTTAAAAAAAATAAATAAAAACAATACTTACCTGATGTCTTTCCCTCCTCTTCTGTCCACTTCCCCGGAGCGCCGCCGGCAGCAGCCCCGTCATCACATCGCCCAGCTGCCCCGCGGCCTCCTGGGAGCTGAACAGACAGGATGAGAAGATCCCGACTGTTCAGCCTCGGCCGCTGCTTGCACCGCGCGGTGCCGTGATGGCTGCATGGCTGGGTCGGTGACCCGGCCGTGCAGCTGTGTGGCAAGGGGGGCCTGTCAGTCCCCTGCCACAGGGGTCCGGTCGCTGATTCAACCATTGCGGCCCCTGTAGCGCGCCACAGACCGCCGCCGGGACTCGGGGCCCGCCGGGGGGAAACACTGGTCCCAGTCCGGGCCTGCACACAACGCCTGGCACCCTTGTCCCCTCCTTAACTGTCTCCTGTGGTCTGGTGCAGTTGGCATTCGGCAAGAGCTTCTCCTCTTCTCTGATGAGGACTGAACATAGAGGAAGTGGTATACGAGAGGAAGGAAAGATACAGCCCCAGATACAGAGTGTTGTGGACTGTGAGCAGCATGCCCCTGCTGACTCCTGCTCTACCAATCAGCGCTGCTCTCACTCTGCACTGACACTTGAGGCTGCTATTTACTCTGTCTCCACAAGATGCACAGAAATATAGGTGGCAAAGGGTTAACTTCTTCCTCCTCTGTGCTCTGCTCTCCCCACTTACCGTATTCTCATGCTTTCATATGGATTATTTTTTATTGACGTGGCTAAAAAGTGGAGGGGACCGTCCCCCACCCAGAAAAAAGTGGGAGGACAAGTCTCCTCCGTACACACCTATGCCCAGCGGCTCAGTACATTGGGACTGCGGGAATCTGACATTGATCCGGTGGAATATACAAGTTCTATATTCCACTGGATGGTTTTCAGTTTAGACAGTAAAGTAAAAAATCCATGCTGTGTAGACTACAGCACGGATTTTCTATTGAGGACTACCCTGCACTGGTTATGGTAATTTTTTTTAGATTAGGGATGTGTCAACATGGCAGTAAGCAAATACCGGCCAGATTCTGATTAAATCTGACATCTTTTCTGACATCTTTTCTGTGGTTTTAGGGGACGGTTCTGTCCACAATATGCGGATTCGCCCGTTCCCTTCAACCACTGATGTACATCTTCTGCTCAAAAAACGGGCAGAAGAATGAACATGTTCTAAGTTTTTCAGAATGCCGGCGGTGTAAAGAACCATCCAGCAGAAAATCCGTTCAATGTGGACTGCTGAACGGATATTCTATTAAAGTCTATCAGGATTGTTGACATTCGGTTTACAGACGGCTTTCAAATCCAAAATCCGTCTGTAAATCCAATTGAAAACCTGTGCTGTGGGGACAAGCCCTAAAAATACTGAAAAACCGACCAAAATCCTGTGCTGTGTAGACATAGCTTTAGGCACAAGTTTTCCGTTGGTTTTACAGACGTTTTTTGGATTTGAAAGTCAACCTTTTACATTGACTTTAATAGAAAATCCGTGCAGCAGTCCTCACTACACAAATTTTTCACTGAATGTTTTTTTTACACCGCCGGCGGTCCGAAAAACATAGAACATGTTCATTCTTCCGTCCGGTTTTCAGGCAGAACATGAACATGTAGGTGTGAAGTAGGAGGGCTTGAATCTGCAAACCACAGACAAAAGCCATCCCCCTGTGAGCCAAAAACAGAGCAAATACCAGTCGGATAATCCGACCGATATTTGGTCTTTGCCCTGTAAACGCACCCTTAGGCAATGTTCACACGGCTTATTGCCGGCGTAATTGCGGGGACGGATTTCGCCCCGCAATTATGCCAGCAGCCGTGCAGCGGGGGCGGGGGACCGGCAGCTCGCCGGCCCCATAGATACACATTATTCACGGCGCATACACGCCGTAAATAATGTGCATGTCACTTTCTCCCCCCTCGGCGAGCAGGGAGAGGAGACGGAATCCATAGTTCTCTATGAGAACTGTGGATTACCATAAGGCCTGGGACTGCTCTCAGCCGTATTGGAGCGCAAATACGGCGCGCACTACCGCTGGAATCATTCACATAACAAGCCGTCTGAATTAGGAACTAGGGTATGTTCACACAACGTTTTTCAGGTCCGTTTTGGGTCCCAAAAATGTATCTAACAATGTGCAGTTTGATTCACATTGGTTTAAATGTAAAACACTCATCGTGGTTCAGACGAGTGATTGCCGATGCGTGTTTACTTGTGTCTTTTCAATGCGCTTTTCGGATCCATTTTAAGAGCTAAAGCTCTTAGCTAATAGCATTTTACATGTGTTTCAGAGGAAGCACAATAGAGGGAGCTAACAGCATTTTACATGTGTTTCAGAGGAAGCCCAATAGAGGGAGCTAACAGCATTTTACACGTGTTTCATCTTGTAAATCACTTTTTATATATATATTGAATGATATAAAAGCAGTTTTATTAAGTATAGAATGGGTGTTTATAGAAATTATAGACGTTTTTAATAATAAATTTATAAATGTTTTAGATAAATAGTTTATTATAGAATGTTGAGTGGTTTTAGTATTATACTGAAACCACTCAACATTCTATAATTAACTATTTATCTAAAACATTAACATTAGCTCCCTCTATTGGGCTTCCTCTGAAACACATGTAAAATGCTGTTAGCTCCCTCTATTGGGCTTCCTCTGAAACACATGTAAAATGCTGTTAGCTCCCTCTATTGGGATTCCTCTGAAACACATGTAAAATGCTGTTAGCTCCACCTATTGGGATTCCTCTTACACTACTACCTAACCACTTTCAACTCAAAGTGAAAATGTAGGTCCTTAGGTAACTAAAGTTCAAACAGTTCTTCTAGATTAAATGAGACTTCTAGGGGCCAATTTAGTGTATTACACTATTATTATTATTATCATCATTTTATTATTATCATTTATTTTGGAGCGCCCTTGATTCCAGGGCGCTGTACATTTCAGGCGGGTACATAAATAACATTGGTCAAACAATTACAAAGTGACAATAAGTGACTAACAACTGGTACAGAGGGAGAGAGGTCCCTGCCCGCGAGGGCTTACAATCTACAGGGAAGGGGTGAAGAGACAGAAGGTGGGGAGCAGACACGTTCGTGGGGCGGAGCCGTCCAACACGGTTAATGTTGGTTATCCGCAATACTGAAGAGGTAGGTTTACAGGTTACATCGAAGCCGGTGAGAGAGGGGGGGAGTCTGAGGTGTTGGGGCAGTGAGTTCCAAAGTGTGGGGGAAGCACGAGAGAAGTCTTGGAGATGGTTATGTGAGGAGGTGATAAGAGGAGGGCAGAGGAGAAGGTCCTGTGAGGAGCGGAGGTTGCGTGAGGGGAGGTATTTAGAGGTTAAGGCAGAGATATATGAAGGGGAGAGGTTATGGAGAGTCTTGTAGGTCGAAGTTGCTAGCTTGAACTGGATTCGCTGGGCAATGGGTAGCCAGTGAAGGGATAGGCAGAGGGGAGAGGCAGGGGAGTAGCGAGGAGAGAGGTGAATCAGACGGGCAGCAGAGTTAAGGATGGATTGGAGGGGAGCATGGGTGCTAACTGGGAGGCCACAGAGAAGGATGTTGCAGTAGTCGAGGCGGGAGATGATGAGGGCATGGACCAGCATTTTTGTGCTTTCAGAGTTAAGAAATTAGCGGATTCGGGAAATATTTTTTAGGTGGAGGTGACAGGCAGAGGTGAGGGTTTAGATGTGCGGTTTGAAGGACAGATTGGAGTCAAAGGTTATCCCAAGGCAGCGGACCTGTGGTGCTGGTGAGAGAGTGTAGCCATTGACAGTGATAGAGAGATCAGGTGGAGGGATAGAGTGGGACGGTGGGAAGATAATGAATTCAGTTTTCTCCACGTTTAGTTTTAGGAGGAGAAGAAGGAGGAAATGGACGAAAGACAGTCAGGGATCCGGGAGAGAAGAGAGGTGACATCTGGGCCGGAGATGTAGAGTTGGGTGTCATCAGCATACAGGTGGTATTGAAAGCCGTGTGAAGCTATGAGCTGACCCAGACCAAGATAAAGATTCTACCTTTTCAAACTACAACCTCTGTTGATGGTATCATTTGTGAATAGTCTCAAGTTCTTTGCCTGCATTTTATCTAGTGTATACTGTGTATATATATTGAAAAACGGATACGCAAAAAGCATCCAAAAACACATGCAAAACGCATCCAAAAAAGCAACTGCAGCTGCGTTTTTGGATACATTTTTTGGATGCAGTTTCTCTTCTGGTAAAAAACGGATCCAAAACGTCGTGTGAGCATACCTTTAGGGCACATCCCCACGGCATAGGACAAATACCGGCCGGTTTGCCGGCCGATATTTGTCCTGTTTTGCGCCCGTCCCCACGCCGCGGGGGGGCGGCTTTTCTCCGCGATGAGCGGAGAAAAGCCCTCCCCCTTCACATTGAGAAGCACAGTTTCTTTCCGAAAACCGGATGGAAGATGGTGCTTGCTCAATGTTTTGCGGCCGGGCCGCGGGCGACGAAAAACGCCCAACGAAAAACCTGTGCAGTGGGGACTGCTGCACGGGTTTTCCATAGAGCACAATTGTGCTAATTTTCGGCCAGTTTTTCAGGCGGTCTGAAAAACCGCAAACCGGCTGAAAAACCGGCCGAAAACCCTTGCTGTGGGGACAAGCCCTTACTGTTGGTTTTTCACCAGTTTCAAAATCCGAGTGAAACTGCGACTGTAAAACCTTGATGGGTCCTAACTAAATGACAGCATGTGAGTCGGGCACTATAAGCTGAAATTCCCCATTTTATACATAGGTAGCCAGGCTCAGACTGGTTCACAGAGGGATTAAGGGACTCCCCTGCTGGTTACCTAGACACAGGGCCATTTTTTCCATTGGGCACACTAGGCAGTTGCCCGGGGGCCCCATAAGTACAGGGGCCCCAGGTGGTGTATGTTTGTCCCAGGAATACAAGAAAGATACCCTGGATCCCCTGGTTGGCTTTGCTTTGTTAATGATTTGTGTGTCTTTATGATGTGTCAACAGTTAAAAACCATGGTGGAGAAGGAGCCATGGGCTCCCTGCCAAATAGTTTTGTAGGCTGCTGGTCTCCAGACATAAGTGGCGTGATGAGTGTGCTTGGGGGTGGCTAGAGGCAGGGCCAAGTGTGATGTCATGTATTTGGACAGGGCCCACTGCAGTGCTCTGCCCAGGGGCCCATAATGCTTAAGACAACTTTGCCTGGACATTGTGGGCCCCTGGGCTTAACAGCCTTGGGCTGCTTTTCAGGGGGAAAGGCTCAGAAATAGAGGCACAAAGCAGAAGCCAAGTGCGAGAGGCATGTGCAGTATGTACAGCAGCTATGGGGCGGGCCCCAGTCCGACACTGTAAGTAGCTCTGCAGTCACTGGAAGTACTTGACGCATAATAACAATCCCCGCAGCGCATGAATGCACTGAGAAGACGCAGACACGTCAACGGCCGGATTCGTATTATTGTTATTATCCATTGACAAAATAAAGCTGATTGAAATAAAGAAAAAAAAAACAGTAGGCAATGTAGGAGGGGGCGTGGCTTGCGCTGAACATGCGCGCCCGGGGCCAGGAAGGTGACTAGCAGCACGTGACGTCAGCAGGAGCACGGGTCTGTCTCAGTGGAGCTGCGCTCTGGGCTCCTCACCGGGGACAAGACGTCACGTGACCTGTGCTTGCGAGGAAGGAATGGCGGAGGCGCAGCCTTCAGGTACTGGGTGAGGGAGCCGTGCAGTGCTATGGCAGTGGAATGTGGCGTTCACCTGTGGGGTTGTAGCGTTGGACACATGGCCGGCTGCTGGACTAGTTCTGGTAGAGATGAAGGGGGAGAAGTTCACTTGTGTAGTGTGTGCGCTTCACCTCTGCGACCTCCGCTGTGTTAGTTCCCCATGACTTTTGGGATGGATCCTGAGTCTCTCGCCATCATCAGGTAGCATGAGCCGCTGTCCACACCCGGGGGGCTTTGGGTTTGCCTGCTGGGTGCTGTGTGATGGAAGTCTGTTGATTTGTCTGAATAGAAGATGTAGGGGAATAACCTGTTGAGGAGAGATTATTTCCTCCCACAGCAGAAGCTTTCCATGAATCATGTGGTAGTGTGGTCATTGCCGGCCTCAGATGGCGGCTGTCACCAATGTGTCCACAGACATCCTACATCTATAGACTTAAAGGGGTGTTCCTAAACTACTAACCGCTTGTTGGGGATAGGGTATTGGTCGATGTGACCCTGCAGCCAATCACAATGGTCACATGCGGTGTATCAAGTTGGAGACCTCTGTGGCCTGTGATTGGCTGCAGGCTCACATCGACCAGAACCTGTACGGTAATGTTAGTTTGTTTATTTCTTTGATTTTTACCGGTCCCTGGTGAGTAGTTTTGGAACCATCTCTTGAAAGGGAATGTGTAAGTCATGTTTTATGTTACATAGTTTGTAAGGCTGAAAAAAGACAAGACGTCCATCCAGTCCAGCCTATTGTGCTATAGTGTTGATCCAGAGGAAGGCAAAAAGAAAAAAACCATGAGGTAGAAGCCAATTGTCCTCATTTTAGGGAAAAAAATCCTTCACCATGACAATTTCCTCTGGCAGAAAGTTCCACAGTCTCACTGCTCTTACAGTAAAGAATCCCTTCCTATGTTTATGTAGAAACTTTCTCTCCTCTAGATGTAGAGGATTCCCCCTTGTTCTACATACAATTCTGGGTATAAATAGATCTCGAGAGTGATCTCTATATTGACCTTTAAGATATTTATATATATTTTTTTTTTCCCATCGCTATCAATATTTTTGAATAATTCATAAGTCCTGCAGTTTTCACTTTGGCCACTAGTCCTAATAGTAGGCTGACACTTGCTGTTTTGTAGAGAAAGCTTTTCAGCAGTATCCACATTATCATCACAGGCATGATTAAACTGAAAGGTGACACCAATGTATAGAGAACACAGGATCCATCATTCATGATAGGAGATAGTCACAGCTCCCACTCTCTGCACACTGACTGCTTCCCAGGTCACAGAGCATGTCTAGAAAACTCTCCTATAGAAGTCAGTGGGACTGATTCAGTTCACAGGCTCCTAGGTGCTGTAAAGCATCTCTCTAAATCAGGGCTGTGGAGTCGGAGTCGGTGCCTATTTTGCAGGAGTCGGAGTCGTCATTAAAGGGATCGACTCCCAAAATATATAATAAGTTGGTCCAGTTAGTTCGATGCGATGCAAAGAGCAAGAGGAATTGGGTGCGACCAGTGCTACTGCTCCCATATCTTCAGCCTCATCACATTAGGAGTGTAATTGATGACATGGAGCAGGCAAAGCGCTGCCCCAGGGGAAAGATTCTGCTCCCAGGGCCAACAGATTTCAGCAACATTTTCACCTGCTTTCAAAGAAGTACAAGAGTTCAACCATTCATCAAAACGGACTGTGGTTGAGGCAATTCCTTTATACCCTGACATTGTTAGAGATGTTGCCCCTGTAGTCACCGCTTTGCCCCCAAGTTAGTGTAGAGAGGCCGTTCTCTAGCCTGGAAATAATGAGATCAGATGTGAGGTCATGTATGCAGGATCTGATGCAGGCGATACTATTTCTCAGAACAAATTCAGAGATTTCACGAATGTTCCTGCAGTGTTTTGCATATTTACAATTTTTTTGTGCTCTAAAGTCATATCCAATAAATATATTTTACACTGACAAGCAAAATGGTAACTATGTGTTAAACTTTTGAGACTTTCATGCTCCATATCTCACCCTCCACTACAGCTTTGTACATGAGGCTACTGTAATTTTATATACAGTCATTTTACCGATCTTATACATAAATTTGACTTGCAAGTATTTAGCATCTGCTTAGTTCTGCAGATTATTTCATGTAACTGCTTTGTTACTGTTCTGCTCCTAAAAATCAAAATGTTAATTTGTATTATTTTGTTAGTATTTGGGAAATCCACCTTTTTGTTTTCAATACTGCCTGAATCCTTCTGGGCTCTGGATCAGATTCATGCATGTCTTAACCAAAATCTGATCCCAGGTCTCTTCTACATATTCCCAATGTTGGTGCAGACTGGACTTGGATACAAGCTTTTTCTTTAACTCTACCCACAAGTGTTCAAAACATTGTTACCCTTTTGCTTGTCAGTGTCTGTTCTACCTAAATAGCTTGAATATTGTATCATAAGGTGATAAACAGCCTGATGGGACCATTTTACTACAGTAAAGTTATCACTTAAACATGCGCCGTGTATGAGGGAGTCAGGAGTCGGAGGTTTGGGAAATTGAGGAGCTGGAGTCGGGGCTTTGGCTTGCCTACTCCACAGCCCTGCTCTAAATGCTGTTAGGTTATGTTCACACTGCGTAGTATGGCACGTAATGGACGCACCACAGTACGTTGGGCTGTTAGAAGTACGTGCTGACAACCAGCTCCCATTCACTCACCGCGCTGGGAAGAAGTGACATGTGAATTGTTTTCCCTGCTGCGCATGATAAACCGGGGAAAACATTGGCTGTTCATAGCTCCTAGTGAGAGCTGTGAATTCCCATGTTTGTGTGGATTACTTTGCGCCAGGGCTGCTCCTCAATTTCCCAAACCTCCGACTCCTGACTCCTTCATACATGACGCATGTTAAAGTGATAACTTTACTGTAGTAAAATGGTCCCATCAGGCTGTTTATTACCTTATGATACAATAATCAAGCTATTTTGGTGGAACAGACACTGACAAGCAAAAGGATAACAATATTTTGTAAATATGCAAAATCCTGCAGGAACATTTATGGAGTCTTTGAATTTGTTCTGAGAAATAGTATTGCCTCCATCAGATCCTGCATACATGACCTCACATCAGATCTCATTATTTCCAGGCTAGAGAACGGCCTCTCTACACTAACTTGGGTTGGGGGCAAAGCGGTGACTACAGGCGCAACATCTCTAACAATGTGAGGGTATCAAGGAATTGCCTCAGCCACAGTCCGTTTTGATGAATGGTTGAACTCTTCTACTTTGAAAGCAGGTGAAAAATTTTGCTGAAATCTGTTTGCCCTGGGAGCGGAATCTTTTCCCCACCTGGGGCAGAGCTTTGCCTGCTCCATGTCATCAATTACACTCCTCGTGTGATGAGGCTGAAGATATGGGAGCAGTAGCACTGGCCGGACCCAATTCCTCTTGCTCTTTACACTGCATCGAACTATCTGGACCAACTTATTATATATTTTGGGAGTCGGTCCATTTTATGACGACTCCGACTCCTTCAAAATAGGCTCCGACTCCACAGCCCTGCTTTGGGCATATTAAAATATACTCTTAAAAGCAGCTCAGGAAAGATGGCTTACAGACAAGAGAATAGAGAAATCTACAGTCAGAAAACCACTAAGAACAGAAGCATTTAGTTTTATTTAGTTAAATGATTGATGATAGGGCGTAATTGTACAGTACATGCCGCAATACGCCGGGTGATTTGGGAGTTGCGCTGATCAGCACGTACTCCCGAAGCAAGGAGGGGGCGGCCCCATTGACATTCATTACTCATGGCGTGTAATTGCAGCAAGTAGTTGACATGTCACTTATCTCTGCGCACGTACAATACGATCGCAAAGTACGCGTGGGTGACGAGCCGTAATCCATATTTCTCTGAGAGCTATGGATTACTGTAATTGCGGCGCATATCTTGCCATGTATAAAGTGCAAATACGCAAAGAAATGCGCGCCAAAATTATGCCGTGTGAACATACCCTTAAGGACCTTGCGGTTTTTTTTTTTTGTCGGCACGATTTTTTGTTTTTTCCCTGCTCGCCTTCCCATATCCATAACGTTTTTATTTTTCCACCTCCATAGATAACTGAGAGCTTTTATTTTGCGGGATAAGATGTACTTTTTAATGGTGTCATTCATTATACCATAGACTATACTGGGAAACTGCAAAAAAATTCTAAGTGGGGCAAAATGTGAAGAAAAAAAAAGTACTTGCGCCATGTTTGCTGGAATTTTTTAAGATGTTCACTCTCTGGTATAAATTGTCATCTGTATTCTACAGGTTGATATGATTCTGGTAACACCAAACATGTACGGTTTTTGTTATAGTACCATGAAAAAATCCAGACGTTTTCTACTTTTCAAGTTTGCGCCACAGCGCCATTTTCTGCAACCAATAATTTTTTTGCACTTTCACCCGTAGACTGTAATTGAAGGTGTATTTTTTGCAGTCACAAGTGTACTTTTTTATTGGTACCATTTTGGGATAGATGCAACTACCAGTATTGTTTTACTATAAAGGGAATGTGTCCTCAAAAAATGACATTGTTTAACTCACATTTTTATGTTAAACACTTTGTAGGAATTTTTGGTTGTTTTTTTTAATTTTCCAGATCACTTCGAATATTTTTTAATAATTCTTAAGTCCTGCAGTTTTCACTTTGGCCGTCTGACACTTCCTGTTCTGTTTAGAGCGCTTTTCAGCAGTGTTTGCTCATTATCAGTAAAAGCAGGGTCAAACTGAAAGGAGACACCATAGTGTACAGATACCACAGAATCCACCAGTCGCAAGAGATGTCACAGCTCCCCCTCTCCCCTCCCTTCACAGTGAAAACTCTCCTATACAAGTCTATGGGACAGAAACTGTCTTAAGGCCATGTCCCCACTGCACGGGTTTTCGGCCGGTTTTTCAGCTGGTTTGCGGTTTTTCAGGCGGTCTGAAAAACCGGCCGAGAATGAGCACAATTGTGCTCTATGGAAAACCCGTGCAGCAGTCCCCACTGCACGGGTTTTCCGCCCGGCAGTTTTGTCGCCGGCGGTCCGGCGGCAAAACATTGAACATACACTATCTTCCGTCCAGTTTCCGGACGGAACATGTGCTGCTCAATGGGAGGGGGGAGGGCTGTTCTCCGCTCATCGCGGAGAAAAGCCGTCCCCCGCGGCCGTGGGGACGACCGCGAAACAGGACAAATACCGGCCGGCAAACCGGCTGGTATTTGACCACTGCCGTGTGAACGGCCCCTAAGAATCCTATGGGCATGAAGCTGCTGTAAAGTGTGTCTCTGACTGCTGGTAAAGCAGTGCAAGCAAGAATGTCTTCCCCACAATGATATATAGACGGCCGAATAGAGAAATCTACAATCAGGAAATAAAAACGACTGAGAGGAAAAGCATATGGATCAGGGGCTTGATTTACGGCTATGTCTACACTGCAGTGGACAAAAAACAACCTGAAAACGAATGACTAAAAACGTTCATGAAACTGAGTTTTCTGTCCACTGCCTGTCAAAAGCAGCTGAAAAAACGTCCGTTTTTTGGTGCGTTTTTCGTTTTTTGGAGCGTTTTTTGAAGCGTTTTTTTTGAAGCGTCTTTGCTCTGCTTTTTAATGTATGCACAAATTAAGCCATTGGATGTAAGCTACACCCTACAGGTGGAGTTAACATGTTAAGTAGTCACTTCCTTTAGATCACTGTAGCCATTGTGAGCACATTGTCCTTTGTGTGCTGCTGCTGCGTGCTACTGCTTTATTAAATTTTGCACCAGATTCTTGCACCAAAATCCACAAAAACCCACATTATCTTTCCATATAGCAAGATAACTGTATTAGCATCAAAATCTGTAAAGAAAAGGATTTTAGCGCCAAACTCCCAAGAAACGCATTATTGCGGCAAATTCCGTAAAAAAAAATATTTTTAGTGTCAGAAGCGTGATCAGTTTATTAGCGCCAAAATTTTTAAAGATATTGAACTAAGCCCCCAAACCGTCAAAAATCGGATTCTGGCGCCGAAATCCGTAAAATATGTATTTATTTGCGTCAAAAGCTAGATCACTTTATTAGCGGCAAAATCTGTAAAGATACGGATTTTTGCCCCAGAAGCCATAAAAAATGGATTCTCGTGCCAAAATCCGTAAAAACGTATTTTTGGCGTCAGAAGCGAGATAACGTTATTAGCGGCAAAATCATTAAAAAATTATTTTAGTGTCAAAAAGCGTATTTTTGCGCCAAAATCCGTAAAAAACGTATTTTTAGCGTCAGAGGCGAGATAACGTTATTGGCGCTAAAATCTGTAAAAAAAAATTATTTTAGTGTCAACGTAAAAAACGTATTTTTGCAGCAAAATGCTTAAACGTATTTTGGCGTCAGAAGCGAGATACCGTTATTAGTGCCAAAATCAGTAAAAAAAAGGATTTTAGTGTCCAAAAACGTATTTTTGCGCCAAAATGCGTAAAAAACGTATTTTTGCGCCAAAATGCGTAAAAAAACGTATTTTTGCGCCAAAATGCGTAAAAAACGTATTTTTGGTGTCAGAAGCGAGATAACGTTATTAGCGCCAAAATCAGTAAAAAAAAATTTATTTTAGTGCCAAAAAATGTAAAAAATGGATTCTGGCGGCAAAATCCGTAAAAAACGTATTCTGGCGCCAAAATCCGTAAAAAACGTATTTTCATCATCAGTAGCAACATAACTTTATTAGCACCAAAATATGTTTAGAAAAGGAGTTTAGCATCAAAAACTGTAAAAAAAACTGATTCTGACGCCAAAATCTGTAAATAACGTATTTTTAGCGAAAAAATATGAATTGCGCAAAAATCGTTAGCGACCAAAGCATGATTATTTGATTACAAAAGGTACAAAAAAGGACTCAGACACTTGTATGCGGATTTGATACGGTATAACCTTTGTTACACCCACTATAGGTAGGACTTGGGTCTCCAGGGAGGGTTTTCACTGAAAAACTGCGGCAAAAAACGCAGCGAAAACGCGCCAAAAGACGTCCGGCGCTTTCCATAGACTCCTGTAGTAAATTTTCTGCCCGGCTCTGGCGTTTTTTAGAGCATGTTGCAAAATACGACCAGTGAAAAAAACGAGTAGAAAAAGAAGCCAGTGTAGACAGCAGGAGGGTTTTACAATAGAAGTCTATGGGAGATTATTTCAGTCATTTTTCCAGCGTTTTTAGAAAACGAAAAAACACGGACGTTTTTTGGTGCAGTGTAGACATAGCCTAATAAGTAAAAAAAAAAAAATAATTGCCGACAGATTCCTTTTAAGGCCGTGTTCACACGGCTTATTCCCGACGGATTTGTGCGCCGTATTGAGCGCACAAATCCGCCGTGAATAAGGGACGGGGGCGGGGCCGGAGCGCGTGGGGGCGCCGCTCCCGGCCCCATAGACGATGCATTGTTTACGGCGCGTCCGCGCCGTAAATAATGTGCATGTCACTTTCTCCCCCCGCGGCGGATTCGCCGAGCGGGGAGGAGCGACGGATTCCACTGTTCTCAATGAGAGCAGTGGATTACCGTAATTGCTGCCGTGGATTGGCACCGTACTGAAGCGCAAATCCGGCGCGCAGTACGGCGCCAATACGCGGCAGAATAAGCTGTGTGAACGAGGCCTAACACTGAGTTCCCATAGTGTGCTCCACCACTAGGGGGCACGATTGTTTATACAGCCTATTGCATAAATGTAGATGGTGGTTTTACTACCTCCTGTCTGAGGCAGGAAGTAATAAAACAAAAAACATGGCGGTGATGGAAGCCTTCACAAGGTTTCCAGCTGCCATGTAAACCAGGACCTCGCGATCGGATTGAGGAACAGTGTACAGCACCGTTTCCATTCATCTAGACGGCATGGCTGCAATCGCTTCGATGTCTAATGGGTTAAACAGCACAGTATGGAGCCAGCTCTGTGCTGTAAACAGTGGCGCAGTCCTGCTACAGAGCCCCTTACAGACACTGGGATGTAAGTTTACGCCCAGTGTCGCTAAGAGGTGCTCTCACACACTGTTTTTTGGGAAGAAACCATCTGTCGAGATAGAAAAGTATCAGTCCTTCCACTATACTTGCTATTCCTTCTCAATTCAATCCTGGCTGTCACTCAGAACACTGCACTGGTGTTTTTCTAAAAAGCACTGTACATGGAACCACCTTAAAGGGAACCTGTCACATAGGTTGTGCCCCCCTTGCTGAGGACAGCTCATGCTAGTGTTAGATCTGCTGTTCCCAGCACTGTGCCCCTTATTCTGTAAGATGCAGCAGTTTTAGAGCATGTAATGCTCCATTCTGGCAGCTCACACCCTTATCTGCTAGAGAGGAGTCCACTCAGGAAGGGGAACATCTCTCCTTGAGGTGAGGAGAGCACCAAATGGTGTGTAGAGTCTGAATTGCCTTTTTGCCCTCTACTAAGCATCTGCTTATCACAAGGCATTATGGGAAAGGAGCTGAGAGAGGCTTCATGAGCAGACGTTGGCCCCGTCCACTAGCGGCTAGCCCCGCCCATTCATTGCTGATTATCCTATTAGAGTGCTTTCACTCCATGGGTTTTTGGTGCACTTTTTTTTTTTTTTTCTTTTCCTGAAATTCGAAGTAATTAACCCCTTTTGACCTTCATTTTTCCCTCCTCCCCCTTCCCAGAGCCATAGCTTTTTTATTTTTCCACCTACATAGACGTATGAGGGCTTTTATTTTGTTGGACAAGATATACTTTCTAATGGTGTCATTCATAGTACCATAGAATATACTGGGGAACCGCAAAAAAATTCTAAGTGGGGCAAAATGTGAAAAAACATACTTGTGCCATGTTTGCAGGTGTTTAATCTTCGGTAAAATGATGGGTTATCTGTATTCTAGAGGTTGATACGCTTCCGGTAATACCAAAACATCTATGGTTTCCATCATGCTTGGTACCGTAAAAAAATTCCAAACATTCTCTATTTTTTAAATTTGCGCTGTGCCGCCGTTTTCTGCGACCAATAGGTTTTTTTGTACTAACACCTACAGACTTGAATGAGGGTGCATTTTTTGCAGGCTAAAATGTACTTTATTGGTACCAGTTTGGAATACATGTGACTTTTTTGATCAAATTTTATGAAATGACCAAAAGAATGCAATTTTGGCGTTTGGAATTTTTTGTGTTTAGCATACGGGATAAACGATGTTATATTCTAATAGATCGGACTTTTTCAGACGCAGTGATACCAAATAACTTTTTTTTATTTTATTTTTTCATTTGCAAAATGGCAAAAAGGGGGGCGATTTGAACTTTTAAAAAAAAATTTTTTTAAACTTTAAATTGAGTCCCCCTAAGTGCTTCATCACTAGGGGGCGCAATCATTATTACAACATTGTATATACAATGCATTAGGGTGTACCAGTATGGCGGTTTCCCCACTTCCTGCCTGGGGCCGGAAGGGAGGAATTCAAAAACATGGTGGTGATGGAAGCCTTCACAAAGCTTCCAGCTGCCATGTTGAGCGATCTGGGCCATGCGATTTTATGGGGGTTGCCCCGATCTCAGTGAGGAACGGTGCGCGGTACCGTTTCTCATTGGTGTAAACACCACAGCGTCTAAGGAGTTAAAGGGGTTTTGCCAGGACGTGCCTTATCTGCTAAGAAGCAATTGTAAACGAGCCACGCTGAAAGAGAGAGACTGAGACTGCCAGAGCACAGAGCCATGCATAAGGGATCGTGTGAAATGTTCACTCAATCAAACTACAACTAGTGGATTCTGTATACAAAAAACACCTTTTCTCCACAGCAGCTTGAAAGCTTCTTCATGTTCTCTGTCATCAGATAAAGCAGGGATCTACTCAGATAATCACACTACAACTAGTGGATTCTGTATACAAAACACAACATATTTCTACCCGGTGCCTTGAAAGCTTCTTCAGCTCCCTTTCATCAGATAAGACGTGTTCTCTGAGCAAGCCCGTCCAGCAGCTCTAGTCAGGTGGTATCTAATACAAGTTGGTAAGTTACTAGGGGCAGGTAAGGCAGCCTGTAGCTCTCTCAGGCGAAATTTTTGTAATCACATATATTTAGAAAAGTGATTACCCATTTTGGAGGATCCTACGTCAACATTACATCGTGGCAAAACCCCTTTAAGCAGTGGAGGATGGCGGCGGTGCCCTCCGGCGCTTTAACCGCTACGTGTTAGCTGCAATTAGCTTGCGCTGCGATCCCGCTACAAAGCCCCTTACTGGCACTATAATGTACTCGTATGTCATAGATCGTTAAGGGGTTAAAGCTGTGCATTTCAGAAAACAAAAACGCATCCAAAAACGCACCATGTGAAAGTACCCTTAAAGGAGTTGTCTCACTACAGGCTTTCAGCCTACCTCAGTTTGTCTGGCAGCATAGGATTTTTTAATTCAGGGGCGTGTTTCTTGTCTGCCTCTTCTCCTCCCTCTTCCACCCTCCCCTCAGCACACTGACAGCTTGTCTTCTCAGACTGCAGTAATTTCTATACAGCAGGGAGAGGGCAAGGGGGTTTGCTACCAGGGTTACCCCTGTGTGTGCCTGCCTATATCTGCTGCTCACTGCTGGATCAGCTGCACTGTGCTGCTGCTGTGGCTGAGCTCTTGCTGCTCCTCTCCACAGAGTCAGGAGACAGCAGGGAGAGGGCTGATCTATGAGTGTGGAGAGGTCTGTGAAGCTGTGTATGCTAATAGGGGGGGGGGGGATTTAAGTTTTTCCTATCCCCCCTGCTTGGCAAAATCCATGGACATCTCAAGCAAACAACAAACAAACTGTTCTTTTGCAGTCCCCCCATCAAACAGAAAAAGGGAAGCTGTGAAGTGATTTACTATAATGGGAAGTGTCACTAAAAACGGGGAATTTAAAACCGTTCACATCCCCCCCTGATCTTTTTCTATTAGTATAGTGGGGGCCCCCCCCAACAGACAAATATGATTATTTTTAAACACACTTCCTCCCTTTTCCTTTCCTACTGACCATAGATCAGCCTCACCTTTGCTCTCCTCAATCTGGGGGGAGCAGGCACACACAGGGTTAACCAGGGCACAGCTACACAGAACCCAGAGCCCTCCCCCCCCCCTTTCCCCCTACAGAAGAATCACAAGTGGCCTCTTTACTGTGCGGGAGGGTTTTTTGGCTCTGACCTGTTTTGAGAAGGATAAAGGTCACCCGCACTAAACAGACAGTGAGAAAAAAAATTCAACAGGTCGGTGGCTATAGTGTTTCGGAGCTGATGCACTCCTACCACCAGGGATAACTAAAAATCAGTCAAACATTTGTAATGAACATATATTGCAAAGCTGCTTGTTTTTTAAAGATCTTTTAATTAAAACCCAATCATTGTAGCGAGACAACCCCTTTAATTTGAACAGGTAGAAACCTGGGAAAAAACGGCGGTTGGGAGGGGCTAATGCTCATGAATAAGCTAGACTCATCTCTGGCAGAGAATTTTGCAAACTGCCAGCTTTAAAGGGGAATTGCCACAATGTAATGTTGACGTGGGATCCTCCAAAATAGGTATTTAATCACTTTTCTAAATATATGTGATAAAAAAAATTGCAAAGATTGCTTATTATGTTAAAGGTCTTTCAAAAACAAGTCACTTTGCAATATGTGTCCATTAACAGTGTCCTACCTATTCCTAGATATCCTCTCTTGTATGGGCTGCAGCAGCTCCTCAGGTCACTATAGCTACAGACCTGTTTGATCTCTCCTGCTAGGCTGCCAGCACTGGTTGCTATAGCTACAGACATGGCGTCATCAGCAGCTCATCACTGCACTGCAGGCCAGTAGAAGCCAGTAAACACGCCCCTGAATTAAAAAAAAAAAAATGAAACCAAAAAAACAGGCGTGAGGTAGGATGAATTGATTTAGTGAGATAACCCCTTTAAATCCTCTGACACTACAGCACCTTACAGAATAAGGGAAACAGCAGGTCTGTCACTAGCCTGTGCTATCCTCAGCAAGGGGGGCATAACCTGTCTGACACATTTGCTGCAGATTTTGGTGAGAAAGCAAAATCCACAACAAGTGTTTACACTTAAGTGTAAATTTTTTTTCTCTCCTTTTGAAGTGGTGCCAACTGAAATTTGTAGTAAAATTCTCACCAAATCCGTCCCATGTGTTTTCAACCTTAGGCCTTGTCCCTACGGTCAGGTTTTTCAGCCGGTTTTGAAAACCGGCTGATAAACTTTATCACGGACCTTAAGGCAATGTTCACACGGCTTATTGCCGGCGTAATTGCAGGGACGGATTTCGCCCCGCAATTACGCTGGCAGCCGTGCCGCGGGGCGGGGGGAGGGGGGGGCGGCAGCTCGCCGGCCCCATAGTCTGTCATTATCTACGGCGTAAATAATGTGCATCTCGCTTTCTCCCCCCACGGCGGATTCGCTGAGCGGGGAGGAGAGACGGAATCCATAGTTCTCTATGAGAACTGTGGATTACCGTAATGACAGGGACGGATTCCAGCCGTACTACAGTGCAAATACAGCGCGCAGTACGGCTCCAATCCGCGCCCAAATAAGCCGTGTGAACGAGGCCTAATGGAAAATCCGTGCAGCGATCCCCACTGCATGGATTTTCCGCCCGGCGGTCTGAAAAACATAGAACATGTTCATTCTTCAGTCAGCTTTTCGGACGGAATATGAACATGTCTATGTGAAGGGGGGGGGGGGTTTTCTCCACTAATCGCGAAGAAAAGCCGTCCCCCTGCGAGCGTGTGCACGGCACGAAAACAGGACAAATACCGGTCAGATAAACCAACTGGTATTTGTCCTGTGCCGTGTAATCGGCCCCTTCCTCTGCTCTCACAAGGGTTGAATTTGCTGCAGACTTTCCACACAAAGTCCACAGGATACAGTTGCAGCAGAAAAGTGGATGAGATTTTCACAGTTCTCCACGTTCTGTGGGGACATCTGCTTAGAATGACTGGCAGCGGGGTTTTTAATCCTGCAGCATGTCACTTTGTGTTGCCCAAATGCTGCACCTTTCTAGCAGATTTTCCCTACTTAAATGGTACAGTTAAAGTAGCAGAAAATCAGCAAAACATTGCATAATATTTCACATTGTGAATTTAGCTATGGAAGTTCTAGAATAGATCCAACCTGGAAACGCTGCTTTAAAAGGGTTTTACCACAAAGTAAATTCCTCTGCATTGGCTGTTCTCAGCTAGCTGGGAGGCGACCATGCGTATAAATGAGGACAAATGCACTTGCGGCTGTCCTCCTCATTCACTTCTATGTATGTGCACATAGAGAGCCATACCTGTCCACTGGTTGTGTCTGGTATTGGAGCTCACTGTATTAAAGTAAATAAGCAGTAATATCACACACAACCTGTGCACACAGTACTGGTGTCCTTTTTGGTGGAGTCGGAGTCATTATAAAATGGACACTGACTCATAGACTCGTTCAGCAAATGTTCAGGACGTTTTTTGTTGAAAATGTTTTTCCCCACTTGCGGCAGCGTTTTGCGTATTTACAATTTTTTTTTTTTTTTTTTTTTACAATGAAGTTATATCCAATAAATATTGTGTTCTATCAAAATAGCTTGATTATTGCATCATAAGGTGATAAAAGCCTGATGTTACCACTTTACTAATAAAACCTTGAATTCTGGATGTCTGCAAATACCAAAAAAATTGAGTTCCTTTACATGTACTAATGTTCATGTTTAATTTGGCTCTAACTTTCTACCTTTGGTCTTATCCACTTATCACTGCCAAGGTCCATGCATAGTCGCTGACATGGATTTATTTTATTAAATGACACCCAGCTGCATCCAAAACCTTAGCAGAGTCATCCAATCTAAGGATATTGTCTCCGCTTTCTGCTACAGATCTATGGAAAAGTCCATTGTATGAACATACCCTTAAAGGGGTTTTGCCACGATCTTCTTTCATACCTCCTGCATCCAGCTCTTCAGCTCTGTGTGCTCAGAAGGGGGCGTGTGTGATTTGTTTGAATTACATATCATGTGACCCAGCAGGATGACATCACCATGCCTTTCCTCTCTCTAGTCAAAGAAAGGTCTGTTTATTCAGAGGTACAAGTAGCTACACTGTAGCCTAGAGGTAATGCTTTTTACCTCCCGACACAAAGGTCCTGGGTTCAAATCCCTGCAGGAACCAAACCCGTGGATTTTTTTTTTTCTTTATCAATACACTACACCTCATTGAGGTTTCTTTTTTAATTTATTTGCACTGTTTGACTTATTAATAAGGAGTACAGAGGATGGGAATAGAATGACAGCACTTGGGGTTGAACACTCAGTAGCTGTCTGAGGAGAGGTGATGTCTGAGCATGTGCGACCAGGCCTGAGGAGCTTGCAGCCCTGGTCGTATCCCCTGGAGACTAACTGTAAACATTGGATCACTAAAAGGGCAGCTAAAGCAAAAACGGTGCAGAATTTTTAATAAGGATGAATAGTGAAAATGTTTATTTAATTTGCAAGCTTCCCACGTCAATTTTACTTCGTGGCAAAACCCCTTTAAATGGGTTTTGCCATTGCAAACAATAGTGGTATATTGCCAGGATATGCCATAAATGTCAGGTGCAGGTCTAATTTCTGGACCTAGCACCTATCTCTAGAACGGGCCCCCAAAAGCCCCAGATCTGAATGGAGAAGCGGCTGCATTTGTGGTGTTACTCTCCATTCGTTTCAATAGCAGTTCTGAGCTTGGCTGTACTCTTAACTACTATTGAAATGAATAGAGAGTGACCATGCAAACAAAGAGTTTTGTGGGCCCATTCTGGCTATAGGTGCAGTTTCCACACCTTTCTTACCCGGATGGCATATCCCATTGATGTGATAGCAAAACTCCTTTAAAGGGGTTTTCTCACTACAGATTTTTGCAGGTATCTGAGCTGTTTCTCGGGCTTAGGGTGCATTCACACGGCAGTGGACAAATACCGGTCGGTTTACCCGGCTGGTATTTGTCCAGTTTTGCGGCCGTCTCCAGTTTTGCGGAAACCGGACGGAAGAATGAACATGCTCAATGTTTCTTGAGCGGCGCACGGGCGGAAAAAACGGCGGGCGGAAAACCCATGCAGTGGGGACTGTTGCAAGGGTTTTCTATAGAGCACAATTGTGCTCATTTTCGGCTGGTTTTTCAGGCGGTCTGAAAAACCGCAAACCGGCTGAAAACCATTGCCGTGGGGACATGCCCTTCGATTTTCAAATCTTGGGACGAGTCTCCTCCCACTAGGCATGTCTTCCCTCACTGAGGAGTGGTGACCTCATCATGCACTCTCCCTATTCCTACTCCCTCCCAAGTACTCTTCATTCTGAGAGTGGGAGGGAGTGGATATCACAGCTCTCCAGACCTCCTGCAGTAGTCAGTTCTCATGCCTGGAGAGCCGTCACCTCCCTTCCAGGCTCCACAAGCAATCCTTGTAACCAGAACACCTGCATTGGTGTAAACTACTTTAAATACAGCATCCAAATATTACATAAAATGCACTAAATGCCAAAGGCACAGAGCTATTTCGACACCCGAATACTGAGTCAAATGTGAGAAATGCAAACTGCTCTTCAATCCTGCCTGAAATAGGAGGGAGGAGCAGAGTGCATAAGGCTAGGTCTGCACGGCAGTGGACAAAAAAACGACCTGAAAATCAAATCCTAAAAATGTTCATAAAACTGAGTTTTTTTTTATGTCCACTGCCTGTTGAAAGCTGCTGAAATGCACAGCATTAGATTTGCTGTGTATTTCTACGAAAAACGTTGGGCGCTTTAAATAGACTTCAATAGTAAATTTTCTGCCCTGCCCAGTCGTTTTTTGCAATATGTTTTAACAAACGACCAGAAAATAAAAGGAGCAGAAAAAAGACGTTTTGTGGAGACAACAGAACGATTTTACAGTCTTTTCTCTTTTTCTCTTTTCAGTCGTTTT
The DNA here is from genome assembly GCA_025379985.1 of Phyllomedusa bahiana. Lineage (NCBI taxonomy): Eukaryota > Metazoa > Chordata > Amphibia > Anura > Hylidae > Phyllomedusa > Phyllomedusa bahiana. The sequence goes on along the minus strand of JAODAL010004687.1, from coordinate 49,466 downwards.
TTCAGCATTTTGATAAAAAGACGTTTGTGTGCAGTGGAGACATAGCCTAAGGCTGTGTTATATGGGTGCGCGGAGCGGCGTGCATAAGGCTGTCTTATATGGGTGCGGGGAGCGGCGTGCATAAGGCTGTCTTATATGGGTGCGCGGAGCGGCGTGCATAAGGCTGTCTTATATGGGTGCGGGGAGCGGCGTGCATAAGGCTGTCTTATATGGGTGCGGGGAGCGGCGTGCATAAGGCTGTCTTATATGGGTGCGGGGAGCGGCGTGCATAAGGCTGTCTTATATGGGTGCGGGGAGCGGCGTGCATAAGGCTGTCTTATATGGGTGCGGGGAGCGGCGTGCATAAGGCTGTCTTATATGGGTGCGGGGAGCAGCGTGCATAAGGCTGTCTTATATGGGTGCGGGGAGCGGCGTGCATAAGGCTGTCTTATATGGGTGCGGGAGCGGCGTGCATAAGGCTGTCTTATAATGGGTGCGGGGAGCGGCGTGCATAAGGCTGTCTTATATGGGTGCGGGGGAGCGGCGTGCATAAGGCTGTCTTATATGGGTGCGGGGAGCGGCGTGCATAAGGCTGTCTTATATGGGTGCGGGGAGCGGCGTGCATAAGGCTGTCTTATATGGGTGCGGGGAGCGGCGTGCATAAGGCTGTCTTATATGGGTGCGGGGAGCGGCGTGCATAAGGCTGTCTTATATGGGTGCGGGGAGCGGCGTGCATAAGGCTGTCTTATATGGGTGCGGGGAGCGGCGTGCATAAGGCTGTCTTATATGGGTGCGGGGAGCGGCGTGCATAAGGCTGTCTTATATGGGTGCGGGGGAGCGGCGTGCATAAGGCTGTCTTATATGGGTGCGGGGAGCAGTTGTTTTTATTAAGAAAGAAGACGTTTTTGTGTGCAGTAAAGACACAGCCTAAGGTTGTCTTATATGGGTGTGGAGAGCAGAATGTATAAGGCTGTGTTATATGGGTGAAGGGAACAGAGTGTATAAGGCTGTGTTATATCGGTGCGGGGAATGAATCTAGCAGCTTAAGAGACTCGGTAATTGCCCAGATCCTTCACATTAGAGCTATCACTGGGAGAGGCACAGGCAGTCTGTTTCACACAGCTAAGGTTATGTTCACACGGCTTATTTTGGCACGCATTTCACTGCGTATTGTGCATTTTATTTGCGGTGAAATACGCGCCGCAATTACGGTTATCCATACCTCCCAGAGAGCTATGGATTACGTGTCGTCCCCCTGCGCGAACAATACGATCATACTGTACGCGCGGGGGGAGAATGGACATGTCAATTTCTCGGCGATTACGCACCCGGAACAATGCATGTCAATGGGGCCAGCGGGCTGCCGCCCCCCGTGCTTCGGTAATATGCACTGATTAGCGCGAGCTCCTAAAACACATGACGTATAGTACGCGCCGCAATAAACCGTGTGAACATACCCTAAGGTGAGAGTGCGCACAGAGAGTGTAGGACCGCAAATACCAGCACAAGTGGCGTGTCTTCACCAGAGGTTGAACTAAATGCAGGCAGCCAATCACAGCACATGGGGTATGGCCCGACCCCAGGCTGCCGAAAAGCTCTAGACACAGATTAGCTAACAGCTGCTATAGTAAATGATTTAGGTAATACAAACCTATTGCAAAAGTGCTTATTTTTACTGTCTCCATCATTACAGATATGTTTGTTGTCAGAAAACCCCTTTAAGGCTATGTGCACACGGCTTATTCACGCCGTAATTGCGGGACGGATTTTGGCCGCAATTACGGCGTGTGTACGGGGGCGGGCCGGCCCCATAGACTTTCATTATCCCGCCGGGATAATGTGCATGTCACAAATACGGCAAGCGGGAAGAGGAGACGGAATTCATAGAACTGTGGATTACCGTGATGACAGGGACGGATTTCAGCTGTATTTGCGCGCAGTACGGACTGAAATCCGTCCCAAAATCAGCCGTGTGAACATGGCCTAAGGTGCGCAGTTGTTTTGTTTTTTGCCTTGGGCCCTGTTTCGGACTGTACATAAACCTTTAATTTATTAATAATAATTTAGTAGTGTAATATTTTCCTTTGCCCTCTTTTCCTAACATTGCAGCAAGTTAGATGACAGATATGTCAGGACAGTAAGAAGCAAGGATGGCCCCTGAACACAGCAGAACTTTGTTCACTCTATTCCCTTCCTCCCTCTCCTACAATCTGCTGAATGTGGCTTCCTACATCAGTCTCTGATAGCAGAGTGGTTGCTCTTACCTATCCTGATACATAGCAGCAAACCCACTCTTAGTGACTGCATCCATCTTCCTGAATGGAAGCACCCAGACCTGTCATGTTACAGGTCCATACCATTTGGCTCCTATGAACTCTGCTGAATATAGCAGATTCCACTGGGAGTGTGGTGTTTTCATGAGGAAGCTGCTGGTTGACAGGCTTTGCATATATGCAGTCACCGCAGAGAGGGGGGCTCTCCCCTTATGAATACACCAGACTTCTAACTAGGAGTCCCATAGATATTTATCCAGCATTCATGGTTTTGGCTGCTAGGGCAGCATATTCCACTCACAGTTCTACGTAAATGAATGACTGGGGGTAAGTCCCAGTAATCAGTGCTGGCATGGCTTTATTCAAGGTTAGACCAGGCAATGCTCTGTCTGAGGCATGGACACCTTATTGTGTTTTGTAACCCCATCCAAGCCTTTTTTTTTTGTCATGCTTGTTTTTCCTCCCTGTCTTCCCAGAGCCATAACATTAATTTTCCACCCACATAGACATATGAGGACTCTTATTTTGCGGACAAGATGTACTTTCTAATGATATACTTGACCATATGATAGAATTTACTGGGAAACCACAAAAAAATAAGGGGCAAATTTGAAAAAAAGTACTTGCACCATGTTTGGGGTAGTTTTGTTTTAGGGAATTCAATCTTCAGTATAAGTGAGGTGTTATCTGGATTCTGCAGGTTGATACGAATTTGGCAATACCAAATATGTAGGGTTTTTGGACTGTGCATCTTTATGCATGGCTAACTGGTGTAGTGAATGTCAGCATCCTTTATAGTGTTAAATTTGGTCATGTGTCTCCACTCCACAGGTGGGGAAAAACAACCCCATAATATATTATGGGGAGGTGTTTCCCCACCTGACACTGGTTTGTCGCTCGCCTTCCTTAAACATGCCTGGAGTTGTCATATATCATCCGCAGGGCAATGTTCACAATGAAGCGGTCATCAGTGTGTGATTTAGTCATAGGATGGCCACTTCTTTTCCTTTGGCCTCGTTCACACGGCTTATTTCAGAACGTATTTACATCGGATTGCCGATCGTAAATACGTTCTGAAATCAGTTGAAAATCAGTTGCAAATAAGTGCCACTAAGTGTGGCAAGTATTTGTAACTGATTTCCCGCCGGATTCACCATCTCCATTCATTGTAGGTGGTGAATCCGTCCATAAATAATTGACATGCACATTGTTTTTCCGTCCGGATTGCCGTCGTCAATCCGCGGCGGCAATCCGGCACGGAAATACGTGTCGTGTGAACGACGAGCCGTATTTTCTATTGAAATCAATAGAAAATAGGCTGTTACTTATTTCTGACTGATTTGCCGACGGATTGACGATCGACACTCCGACGGCAAATCCGCGGCGAAATAAGCCATGTGAACGAGGCCTTTCTGTGACTCTTTCAGTCTCTCTGTATCTCTGTGGTAACCTGCTGATGAGACTCTGTAACACTCTAAGCTCAGTGACCACCTCCGTCTGAGACCATCCTGCTTAAAGCCTCACATTGGCGAGGTACTGTTAATCAATTGCAAGCTGTCGTCTTGGTCTCGTGATGTCAAAATGTGAACACCATGATGAGGAGGACTGTTTAACTCCCAATTAAAAAAAATTTCAAGAAGCTTTTTTCTTCCTGAAATCCAAATACACACAAACACAAAGTCAGGGATATGTGCTTGTGTATGTACAGGCTGTTGTAGACTTTACAGCAGTGACTGACTTTTCTCTATTATTTCCAGCTGAGCCTGTTAGAGGGACATTGGAGGGGTTTTAACGGCATGGCAGAAGGATACAGAGCTGTGAAGAGTTAAAACTTGTCCGTCAACAAGCTCCTGTGCTGCGGCTGCAGTAGGAAGTGATGTTACCAGCCCAGCCATGGCTGAATGACAGAGAGGTGGTCGGTAACCTAGGAAACCTCATGTAAACAAGCAGAGATGAGATCTGCTGTTACAATAAAGCAGAATCAGAAAATTCGGTAATCTTTATTAACCTTTTGCCTACATGTTTAAAGCTAATCAGTGTGGTGAGATAGCCCTTTAACATGTTATGAATACAGTGTAGAAAGGTAAAAATGGAGGTGTTGCTACTTACACCAAAAATAAATTAACACTTGGAAAAAAATTGTCCTGGTAAAATCAAGCCCTTACATGGCTACCATGACTCAAATTAAAGAAATGCTTGACTACTGTAACTCCCTGCTTATCGGTCTTCCTCTCTGCAAATTCTCCCCTCTCCAATCTGTCCTGAATGCAGCAGCCAGGCTCATCTTTCTCTCCAGCTGCTATACTGATGCCTCTACCCTGTGTCAGTCACTGCACTGGTTGCCCATTCAGTACAGAATACAACATAAACTCATCACTTTCACCCATAAAACTCTACACAGCACTGCACCTCCATAAATCTCCTCCCTCATCTGTCTACCACCCTACCCGGTCTCTCCGCTCTGCTGCTGATATCAGGTTACACTTATCAATCATCCGAACCTCCCATGCCAGTCTCCAAGATTATTCATGTTGTTATTATTATTATTATTTATTTTAAAGCACCTTTGATTCCAGGGCGCTGTACATTCAAGGGGGTTACATACAATACATACGTCAAACGAGTACAATGATAAGTGATCAATGACAATTGGCACGACAGAGGGAGAGAGGACCCTACCCGCGAGTGCTTACAATCTACAAGGAGGGGGAAAGAGACAGGAGGTGAGGGGGAGACATGTCTGTGGAGGAAGTAGTGACAAGTTTAGTGAAGGTTATAGGCAAGCCTGAAGAGGTGGGTTTTCAGGTTGCTTTTGAAGCTGGTGAAAGTGGAGGAGAGTCTGATGTGTTGGGGCAGTGAGTTCCAGAGTGTGGGTGAAGCACGGGAGAAGTCTTGGAGACGGTTGTGTGAGGAGCTATAAGGGGAGAGCAGAGGAGAAGGTCCTGTGAGGAGCGGAGAGTGCGTGAGGGGAGATATTTGGAAATTAGGGCAGAGATGTATGGAGGGGAGAGGTCGGGGAGAGCCTTGTAGGTCATGGTTAGTAACTTGAACTGTATTCTCTGGGTAATGGGAAGCCAGTGAAGGGATTGGCAGAGGAGTAGAGCAGAGAGAGGTGAATCAGACAAGCAGCAGAGTTAGGGATGGATTGGAGGGGAGCGAGGGTGCTAGACAGGAAGCCACAGAGAAGGATGTTGCAGTATTCTAGGCGGGAGATCACTAGGGCATAGACAAGCATTTTGTGGTGTCAAAGTTAAGGAATGAGCGGATGCGAGAGATGTTTTTCAGGTGAAGGCGGCAGGCAGAGGTGAGGGTTTGGATGTGTGGTTTGAAAAATAAAGCAGAGTCTAGGATTACCCCAAGACAGCGGACTTGTGGGACCGGTGAAAGTGTAGAGCCGTTGACTGTAATAGAGAGATCAGGGGCAGGGGTAGAGTTGGATGGTGGAAAGATGATGAGTTCTGTTTTCTCCACATTTAGTTTTAGGAGACGTGATGAGAAGAAGGAGAAAATGGAGGACAGACAGTCAGGGATCCGGGAGAGTAGAGAAGTGACATCTGGGCCGGAGATGTAAAGTTGGGTATTGTCAGCATACAGGTGGTAATGAAAGCCATGTGAGGCTATGAGCTGACCGAGGCCAAGAGTGTAGATGGAGAAGAGTAGTGGGCCCAGGACTGACCCTTGGGGGACACCGACAGAGAGAGGCCAGGTGGAGGAGGTGGAACGAGAATGAGAGACGCTGAAAGTCCGATCAGTGAGGTACGAGGAGATCCAGGAAAGAGCCAAGTCCGTGATGTCGAGGGAGGACAGGATTTGTAGCAGGAGGGAATGGTCGACAGTGTCAAAGGCAGAGGACAGGTCTAAAAGGAGGAGCACAGAGTAGTGGCATGAGGCTTTAGCAGTTACTAGATCATTAGTGACTTTGGTTAAGGCGGTTTCGGTAGAGTGGTGGGGTCGAAAACCAGATTGTAGCGGGTCAAGAAGAGAGTTGGAGGAGAGGTGGGAGGACAGCTGAAGATAGACGTGCTGCTCGAGGAGTTTGGAAGCAAAAGGGAGCAGTGAGATGGGGCGATAGTTGGACAGAGAAGGGGGGTCAAGGGTTGTTTTTTTTTTTAGGATTGGAGTGATTGTGGCATGTTTGAAGGCGGAAGGGAAGATGCCAGAGGTTATTGATAGGTTGAAGAGATGGGTGAAGGCTGGGATGATAGAAGCACTGAGGTCTGGGATGAGGTGGGATGGCAGTGGGTCAAGACTACAGGTAGTGAGGTTGGATTTGGACAGTAGAGAGGAGAGCTTGTCATGAGTGACTGTGGGGAAGCAAGTTAAGGGGGAAGAGCAGGTTGCACGGGGAGGGGGGGGGGGTTGGTGGGGACTGCGGGCTGAAGCTTTCTCTGATGTGGTTGATCTTCTGTGAATGGCAAAGTCATCTGCTGAAAGGAGGGATGGGGGAGGAGGTGTTGGTGGACGGAGAAGAGAGTTGAAGGTTTTGAATAATTGTCTGGGGTTGTGGGACAGGGGATATGAGAGTGGTGAAATAGTCCTGTTTGGCCGAGGCGAGTGCAGACTTAAATGTCTGCAGTGAGTGTTTGTATAAGGCAAAGTCATCAGTGGAGTGAGTTTTCTTCCAGCGGCGTTTGGCAGCTCTGGAAGCACGCCTCAGCTGTTTGGTAGAGTCTGTGAGCCAGGGTTGTCTGTTGATTTTGCGGGTTCTGTTGTGTGTGAGAGGAGCGGTGGTGATTATATGGTTGTAGAAAGTGGTGGCTGCGTCTGGGTCATTGAATGAGGAGATAGTGGAAAGAGGTGCAAGAGAGTCAGAGAGAGTGAGACGGTTGAGGTTTTGTAGATTCCTGCGGGGTCGTACTGGATATAAGACGGGGAGAGCAGGTGGTGGTGGTGATGGTGGAGAAGGTGAGCCGGTTGTGGTCAGATATGGGGTGGGGGGAGTTTGAGAAGTCAGATAGGGGGCAAAGGCGGGTGAAGATGAGGTCCAGTGTGTGTCCATCTTTGTGAGTGGCTCCTGAGGTCCACTGGAGAGAGTCGTAAGAGGGAGCAGAGGAAAGGAGTTTGTTGGAAGCGAGTGGGAGGTGTCGATTGGAGTGTGTGAAAGTCTCCTCATTGATAATAGTGGGAGTCGGTGGAAAGAAAGTGGAGAAGCCAGGAAGCAAAGTGGTCAAAGAAGGCCGGGGCAGGGCCTGGCGGTCGGTAGACAACAGCCACTTGGAGGTCGGAGGGGGCGTAGATGCGGACAGAGTGCACCTCAGAGGAGAAGAGTGTGAGGGAAGGCAGAGGTGGAGTGGGGACAAAGGAGCAGGTGTCAGAGAGGAGGAGGCCGACACCTCCACCATGCTTGTTACCGGAGCGGGGAGTATGGGAAAGTTCTCTGGAACATGCTACCACGGGTGATCAGGCACACTCACAACCCTCACAGTTTTAAGAGGGCCCTGAGAATACATTTTCTCAGTCTGGCCTACCAAGATCCCTAATTGCTAACACCCCCCCCTCCCTTCCCCCCACTCTCTTAACACATTTCTGTCACTCTACAATTCAGCACTTATCTGTATATAGATGTACTGTCAGGGTGGCAGGTCCATCCAAATTCTACATAAACCACCCCATATTTGTCGCATGGCTGGACCATTGTAAACCTAGCACTTCTTACCCTTCATCTCACCCATACATCCTAATAGATTGTAAGCTCTTGCCAGCAGGGCCCTCAAACCTTGTCTCATTTGTAAGTACTTTTAATGTGTAATGTCTGTGCTTATACCCTCTAAATAGTAAAGTGCTGCGGAATATGTTGGTGCTATATAAATAAAGATTATTATTATTAAAGGCTATGGCAGAAGAACACTCCGTGCTAAAGCCCCAAGCTATGTCTAACCTTCTGTGGATGAAATGGTTCTCCGTTTTGGACTTATTCATGTTGTAAATGGCCTAAAAACAGTCTGCAACAAATTCACAGCTGTAGTATTAAATAATGCATTTTTGAATGTGTTGCCCTCAATGTATTTGAGGTATCTGGACCCATTACATTCTTGTTTTATATGGTTCGTGCCCCACTTTGTTTATGGAGTTTTGCCTGAATCTGGTTGACTCCTAATGAAGTAGCAGTAGCATGCCGTTGTATCATACTCACTATGGGTTTGAATTGCTAATTTAGCATTGCAAATGAGCAGCCATATGAGGAGAGTCACGTTGTGGTACATAAATATTTAGTTAATGAAATGCAGTTCTCCCTAATAAATAACCTCGTTCAGTGTAAGATGTTGCCATTAAACTCAAGTATTGTTCTTGTTTCAGGGCTGACAAAGTATAACCCCGAGGCTGCTGACTTTGTCCCTAGAGAGCACATCAGTCATTCGTCAGGCTGGAGGAATCATGGAAGAACGGAAAACAATAGAAACTGGCCCAGAAACTGTAACTTACCTGCCTCTCATCAGCATCCAGCTGCAAGGGAGAGCAATCATGACAGCCCTGCTCAGAAAACACACTCCTACAACAGCTCTGCCAAAAGTAACAATGCAAGAGGCCAGCAAGGATCACCTGAGATCACCCACAAACCTGTGAAGACTCACAGCTTTCAGAATCAGCGGTGGCACCGATCTAGAAGTGAGAGATCTCACAATAGGAACCATGCTAGGCAGCCTCTTTCTGATACATCATCAAGGCCATCATTTATTGGGACCACACCGCTTGGCGACTGGCGTGTGAGGACGAGAGAGCCGAGTGATTTATGCTCATCAGAGAGCGAGAAGGAGGTTGGCAGTGCCGACAGTCGAGGTGCCAAGCCAAAGAGACTAACCCATGTGTCAGGGGGATCGCTCAGAGGACCTCGTGACAGAACAAAACCTTCATATGACAGGGAAAAACGGGTAGCTCCAAAGCAAAAAACCGATGAGTTATTTGATAACATTCCACCTCGAGAGTTTGGGAAATCAGGGACATCTAAAGAGGACCACTTTAAAACGAGACTTGATCGATGTGATGGAGCAACTGAAGACAAGCAGAAGCATTCATCTTCTGTTAGTAGGATATCACGTGAACCGCTAGATTGGAAAAAGCCTCAGGAGGATGTTCAGACCTTTAAGAGGAATGAATCACAGAGCAGCAAGTTGTCAAGACATGACAAAAGCCAACCAGCAACGTTTACATCAAAAGAGAAAAAGACTGATCGGGCTAAAGAAGCACCTCCGCCGAACACCTACCAAGAGCCAAAGTCTCGTGGACATCATTGGCTTGCTGATGGTGACAAAGCAGCCGGAAGAAAGCATCTATCTCAAGACCGTGCTTCTAAGTCCTCTATGCAGCCAGGGTTCAGCAAGCAGTGGAAGAAACAAGAAATACCAAAGAACAAGGAAACGCATACAGGTAAGCTAGACTAAGCACCTAAATACAGCGTTTTACACATAGAGTCCTAGTTTTCCTTATAAAATAAGATTATTTTACAATAAAACTTTAATTTGTGAGATGATCCACCTCCTTATCTGTCGCTGTGTAGAGACGTGTCACTGGGTTCTTACGATCAACACCCAATCAACAGTGAGCTTAGATGTGGGGGGACAGCACCAACCAAATTTATTGATGTCGAAGGATCAACACACTTATAATAGTCACCTTTGCTTATAGTCCTTTGAGGTGTTTGCCGCAGCTCAGCTCCTTGATCTAAGTCCATACATAAGTTTACACCCCACATGTAGTCATCCAGGATGAGATACAAGCATTACACATAACAGCGTTTAACATTTAGGGAAAGCTAAATGAAAACTACTACCAATCACTGGTGAAAAAAAAAACTTTTAAGCCTCCATTTTTTCTGCTCCATCTTTTAAACCAAAAAAGTAAACGAGGATGTGTTGCATGGTGGACACCTAGAGGTGCCGGACAGAGCCTCTTCACTTACAATGGGTTTGACCATGGTCTCCGTTGTTTTCATGGGGAAAAACATCAAAGCATACTGCCCTATTCTTTCCATTAAAGTTTACATACCATGGCAGAATTTTTGCTTTTTTGACCTTTTTTCAGAGAATATGAATAACACAAAACCTTTTTTTTCCACTCATGGTTAGTGGTTGGGTGAAGCCATTTATTGTCAAACTACTGTGTTTTCTCCTATTTTTTGATCATTGGCCCAAATGACCCTGAACGAAAAGTTCACATAAACCCCAGTTCTTATTCCATGTATATCCTCCACTAACATCAAATGACAGCTTGAGTTCTTTTGTGTATGTTGTGAGGATGAAGGTCTTATTATCTCGATGGTAAAGCTGCCAATTCTATCTTGGCCCCAGTTCCTGTAGAATTCCTGGCTGTCTTGTATGGAGCTGTGCGCTTGAGATCTCCTCAGGTGGCTGAAAGTGATATTGAAGTCAGGAGAGCTAAAATGGCCACTCCGGAACGCTTCACTTTGTTCTGCTGTAAGCCAATGACAGGGTCGACTTTGGCCCCTTGTTGTTTTGATGGTGTCATGTTGAACGTCCAAGTACTCAACCATGGTGGCAGCTTCCTGGCTGATGAGTGCAAATTTGTCCTCCCTCCATATTTGCTGATAACGTGCTGCATTCATGCTTTCCTCACTTGATAGCAAGTTTCCTGTGCCTTTGTAGTCACCAATCCTATAAATATCAATGCTACCGCCTCCGTGCTTTACAGTAAGGAATGGTGGTCCTTTCATCATAGGCCTTGTTTGACACCTTCTCCAAATGTTAACATTATGGTTGTGGCCAATAATTTTGATTTTGGTCTCATCACTCCAAATTACCTTGTTCCTGAACTTTCGAGGTTGGTCTCTGTGCTGTTGGAGTATTTGGTAGGCGAGATACTGTTGTGGCATTTTGCGCAGGTAATGCTTCATCTGGCAACTCGACCATTTGCAGCCCATTTTTTCTGTTCAGTGCCTCATTATTGTGCATCTTGAACAGCCCCACTGCTTGTTTTTCAGAGAGTCCTGGATTTCAAGCTGTATGTGTATTTGTGGTATTTTTCTTTGCATCCTGACAATTTTTCCTGCATTGTGGCCAAGAATATTGTTGGTCTACCTGACAGTGGTTTGGTTTTTACAGAGCCCCTGATTTTCCATTTTGTTAATCAACAGTTTGAACACAGCTGACTGTCATTATCAATCCTTGGATATCTTTTTGTATACCGTACCTGTTTGTATTCAGTTCAAACTACCTTTTTTCCTGTAGAATCCTTTGAAATTCTTTTGCATTCCCCATACTCCACAATCCAGAACCATCAGTGGCTGGATGAAAGATGCAAGAGTCTGTCTAGAACCCAGAAACTCACTCTGCTTTTATGCACACACACTGATTACAGGCAAACAGGTCACCTTTAGTAGCCATTCAAACCCATGTGTGTCAACTTCTGTGCATGTAATCAGGCCAAAATCACCAGAGTATGTGAACTTTTGATCAGGGTCATTTGGATGTTTCTGGTTGTCATTATGATTTAAAAAGAGAAAGCACAGTAGTTTGACAATAAATGGCTTTACCCAACCACTAACCATGAGTGGAAAAAAAGTCACAACTGTAACTGCTAACAGAGGCCCTGAAAGTAGTATTACAGAGCCAGGTAGTGTGTTGAGATTTACTTTGTGTTCACACCAATTTGAGCTCTTGGCTTCTAGTTAGTGGTAATTATTCTTACACAATGCATTTCTTGGATTGAACTGCCAATCACTTTTTTTCATACTGCTGTACCAGTTAATTGTGCTGCTGCTGAAGCAGCAATTTCCTTGTAGCTCTCTAAAGGTGGTCTCTCACCTCCGGGAAATACAAGCAGTTCAAAGAACATAAAAGCTGGTTACTGCTGGAAACCAGTAACTATGCCCAGTTTTAATCTGTTTTCTCTATCTTAAGTAACAATGTGCAAAAGTGGTATGACCATGAAGGTGGAACACAATCTGAAAGAGAGAAAAATCTATGCAAGGACGACATTGTCCGAAGACATGATATAAAGGGATCTGCCGCATTGAAAATACTATCTGATCTGCTAGTAGCATGTTATACAGCAGGGAGAGCTGAGCAGGTTAATATATGGCTCTGTGGGGAAAGATTCAGTAATACTTTGGGGGGAGAAAATTTTTTTTCATGTCATTTAAAACCGGTTTACTTCCCTAGAGTTTAAGGAGTTGTCTCCACTGCAGGCTTTTCCAGCCTACCTCAATGTTGTCTGACCGGCAGCCAAAAGGATTTTTGAATTCATGGGCGTGCTCTTGTCTGCCTATCTTTCTCCTCTCCCCCTATCTCCCTCGAACACACAGACAGCTCTCCTCCTCTGACTGCAGGCAACTCTATACACTGTGGGGAGGATGAAGGGGGTTTGCTCCCGTAATGCACGTTAAGCCCTGTGTGTAGGCATGCCTAGGTCTGCTGCTCACGAATGCTGATCGCAGCTGCAACTGTCACATCCACATAGTCAGGATACAGAGAAGGGCTGATCCTATGAGTGTGAGAGGTCTGTGAAGCTGTGATGATAATAACATAGCAGGGGGGATGTAAATGTTTCCTATACCCCCTGCTTATCAAAACAAATCTCCACGTACATCTCAAGCAACAAACAAAGCCCTGTCAGGAACAGACACAGGGCAGCTGTGAAGTGGATTACTAAAGTATCACAATGTGTCACAAAATACTAGCAGAGCGGGAGGGATATCAATCGTTTCACATGCCCCCCCTTCGATCTGTCTTCTATTGAAGTAAAAGTCAAAGACGTCCACAGACACATCAATGATTATAGGAAACACACACCACTGCCTGTCCACACATCTAGTTATGACCAACAGATCAACCCTCATCTCTGCTCACCTCAATCTGTGTAGAAGAGGCATGAGGTAGCAGGCACAAACCGAATATCACATGCGGTTAATTCCACACAGAAGGCCGAGTAGCCGCTCCCCCATGCCCTCAGCTATCCCTAGCAGAATATACTGGAACAGGATGGGCTCTGTCTCGGACCTGTATTGATAAGCTGCAAGAGTCCACCTAGCACGGACAGCCATGAGAAAAAGATCGAACAGGGTCACTTCTATATTGATTTGAGAAGCTGAGATGCCATCTACTACTAACAGGGATAAACTCAAAATCATTAGGAACATTATTGTAATGAACATATATTGAGCAAAGGCAGCTTGATTTTATAAAGATCTTTTAATTACAAACCGTAATCATTGTAGTGTATACAAAACGCCCTTTAAGGAGTCCAGTAGGCGGTCTTTCCAGAGATTGACAGCTATCTATGTATGCAGACTGCTACATGAAAGACTGTTATCAGTGAAAACACCGCCTACTGGACCCCTTAACCCAGAAATAAATAGTTATCTTACTGAATCATTTATATTTTTCCCTCCAGAACAGTAATCATCTGTCTCCACTCATCTATTTTTCTGCTCTAAAACATGCTGTCAGCAAATCAGCTTTCACTGCTCTGTCGTTTTTTACAACATGTTACAAAAAACGAGCAGAATAAAAATGTTCTGTGGAGACTACAGGACGCTTTGTCTACGATTCGTTTTTCTAGTCATTATTTTATTGTTTTTTTACTTAAGTTATTTTAAAGAAATTGAAGAATACCTGAAAAAAACAACAGTTTGTGTGCTGTGTAGACCTAGCCTAAGAGCAAGGGAGCATGGTGACTTATGATACGTGTTAGATAGCCGGCTGGTCTTACCAGAATCCGTAAGTTTGGCTGTTCTTTATCTAATGTGTATGGGCAGGATATCACATTTGATATGTGCTAACTCGGGCTACCGAATCAAAATAAAAAAATAAACCGGCCTATTATAGAAGACCACCTATAGTGTAACACGTGGCAAAGTTATCATTGCATTTGCCATGATGTTTTATATGACACAACAGAAATTGTAAATCCTTGACATGAAGTATAGTGAAGTTGCCCCTGTGGTCACTAATACTTTAAACCCCAACCCAAGTTATTGTAGAGAGGCTGATTCTCTTTAGCCGGCAATAATGAGATCAGAATGAATTCATGTCTTGCAGGATTCTGATGGAGTGATAACAATATATCAGAACAAATTCGAGACTCGCACAAATTTGCCTGCAAGCATTTTTGGCTAAATTTACTCATTTCTATATTCTTAAACTACATAGCCAAAAAATATATTTTTACAACTGACAAGCAAAATGCGTAACAATGTTTTGCAACTTTTACTTTCAAGCCCATATCACAACCATCCCTAGCATCATTGTACATGATGCTACTGTAATATTATATAAAGTCAACTTTACCTATCATATACAAAAATTATGACATAGCATAGAGTATTAACATCGAGCTTACTTCTTTTAATTCTTTCCTGTAATCTGCCATGTTTACTTGTTTTGTCTCCTAAAAATCCAAAATGACAATTTTTATATTATTTTGGTTGGCGTATTCTGAATACTCCACTCTTTATGATCTTTCAATACTTCCTGAAACCTTCTGGCACATGCTCAATTCAAGCACATCTTGACCAAAATCTATCCCAGTGCTCATCTACATATTCCGTCAACTGTTGAGTGTGCAACCTGGAACAATGAAGTACAAATAACAGCTTTTTCTTCAAGCTCTACTTACCCACAAGTGTTCAAAAGATTCAAAACATTGTTACCTCTTTAGCATGTTCATTGATCCAGTTCTACCTAAATAGTCTTGATATATATTAATCAAAAAGGTATATAAACACCTGATTGTTTACCATATATACTACAGTAAAGTTTTATCACTTAAAACATGCCCATGTATAGAGTGAGATCAGATCGGAGTAGTCAGGGAGTCGAGGTTGGGAACTTGATGAGTCGGGGCGTTTGGCTTGCCGACTCCACAGCCCCTGGCCAATGACTCTTACTTGACGCTTTGTAGCCGGCTGCTATTATTGGTATTAGGGCAGTAGCTCTTCCCACAGTCTGAACTTGCCGCATGTCTAATAATGGTTATTTGGGCCGGAGCCTCCGTCAGAGCTTTCCGAATCTATAAAGTGGTATGGGCCGGAGCTATCAGTCATGCCTTAGCCGGTATCTAAAATGGTATTGGATATAAGCTCTGTCGACTTGCCGATGCTTATTATGGTTATGGGCCGATACTCTGTTCTGAACTTTGCCTGCATGCTAATGTATGGTATGAGGCCTTAGGCTCTGATCTGACTGCCGCATGCTATATGGTTATGGTCCGTTCTCTGTCGAACTGCCGCATGCTAATAATGGTAGTGGGCCCGTGAGGCCTTCCAGTCTGTGACTGCCGCGCTAATATGGTATGGCCGTGCTCTGGTCTGACTTGCCGCAAATGCTATTTAGTGGGGTATGCGGCCGTGGCTCTTTCTGACTTGCCGCAGCAATTAAGGTAAATGGGCCGTGAGCTCCTGTCTGACTTGCCGCATGCTATTCTGGTATGGGCAGTAGCTCCGTCTGACTTGCCGGATGCTATTATGGTATTGGATATAGCTCTGTCTGACTTGCCGCATGCTATTATGGTATGGGCCGTGGCTCTGTCTGACTTGCCGCATGCTATTATGGTATGGGCCGTAGCTCTGTCTGACTTGCCGCATGCTATTATGGTATGGGCCGTAGCTCTGTCTGACTTGCCGGATGCTATTATGGTATTTTGGATATAGCTCCTGTCTGACTTGGCCTGGATGCATATTAATGGAAATGGGCCGAAGCTCTAGTCTGACTTCGCCTGTCATGTGCTATTAAGGTTCTGGGCCGAAGCGGTCTGTCCTGTACTTGCCGCTGCGTATTATGGAATGGGTCCGTAGCTCCGTCTGCTTGGCAGTATCTATTATGTGTATGGGCCGTAGTCTCGTCAGACTTGCCGGATGCATATATATGGTAAGGGCCGTACTCTGTCTACTTCCGATGCATTATGTGTATGGGCCCGTGGTGCTCTGTTCCTGACTTGACCCGAACATGCTACATATGGTATGGTCCGTAGCTCTGTCTGAACATGCCGCAAGCTATTTTTTTATTATGGTAATGGGCCGTAGCTCTGTCTGACTTGCCGCAGGTGCGTATTTGGTATGGGCCAGTTAGCTCCGTCTGTACTTAGGCCTGTATGCTATTATGGAGGTATCGTCCGTAGCTCTGTCTGACTTGCCCGGACTGCATTTATGGTATGGTGCCGTATGCTCTGTCCTGACATTGGCCCCATGCTATTATGGTTAGTAGGCCTGTGGCTCTTTTCCAGAACATGCCCGCATGCTATTATGGGTATGGGCCGTGAAGCTCTGTCTGACTTTGCCCGCAATGCTATAATGGATCTATGTACACAGCGGTAAGGGCCGGATCTGCCGTCTGACTTTGCCGGCATGCTATATATGTGGAATAGGGCCATAGCTCTGTCTGACTTGCCCGATAGCTATTATTGGTATGGGCCGTTGGCTCAAGTCTGACTTGCCGGATGCTATTATTAGGATGGGCCGAGCTGCTGTCTGACTGTGTCCGATATACTATAATGGTAAAAGGGCCGGTGGGGTGGTCTAGAGTGTGGTTGGGGTACATGCAACGGTCGTCATACTATTACATGGTGGAGCTCATGTCTACGTTGTAAGTGATGTGTCCTTTAGGATACTATTATGGAAAGGACCGTAGCTCTGTGCTGGACATTGCCTGCATGATGGTGCGTAGTACATAGGGTAGATGGGGTGGGGGGGGGGGGGTGATTATATAGTTCTTGTAGTTACACTGATAGTACACAGGCGCGTAGCTCTGTCTGACATCCGCATGCTATTATGGTATGGGCGTAGCTCTGTCTGACATTGCCGGAGCTATTATGGTATTGGCCGAAGCTCCTGTCAGATACATGCCGCAATGCAATTCAGGTAGGGCCGGACTTCTGCTGACTTGCCTCAGCTTAATATTGTGGGGATATGGGCCTGTAGCTCTGTCATGTCCTTGTCCGCCATGCTATTAATGGTATGGTACAGTAAGACTCCCGTCTGAGCTTGCCGGATGCTATTATGGTAAATATTGGATATAGCACTGTCTGTCTCCGCCTGCTATTATGTATTGGGCCTTGGCTCAGTCTGACATGCCCGGCATGCCATTATGTGTATGGGCGGTGCCTGTCAGACTTGCCGCATGACTATAATTGGTTATGTGTCCGATAGCTCAGTCCTGACTTGCCGGGGATGCTATATATTATGGCCGTGGCCTTTTATTGTCTGACTTGCCGGCGATGCTATTTATGGTAAGTGGGCCGTAGCTCTGTCTGACTTTCCGCATGCTATTAGTATGGGCCATGGACACTGTTCTGACTTGCCGGATGCTATAAGGTATGGGCCGTGGGCACTTGTCTTACGTAGCCGGATCTAATTATGGTATGGGCCGTAGCTGCCTGTCTGACTTAGCCGGAATGCTATTACTGGAATGTGGCCGACCCCCCCCCGAGTACTCTGTCTGACTTGCGCATGGCTATTATGGTATGGAGTGCCGTAGCTAGCTCCGTCTGACTTGGCCGGCATGCTATTGTATGGAGTAATGGGCCGTAGCTCTGTCTGACTTGCCGATTACTATTATGGTATGGGCCGGAGCACTGGGTCTGACAATGCCGGATACTATTATGTGTATGGGCCGGAGCTCTTAGTTCAACTTGCCGCATTCCTAATTATGGAGTATGGGCCTGGGCCTCTGTCCTGAACTTGCCCTCACATGCCTATTAAGGTATGGGCCGTGGCTCTGTCTACATGCCAGCACTGCGCTATTATGGTATGAGGTCCGTGACTCGTCTGACTTGCCGCATGCTATTATGGTATGGGCCGTGGCTCTGTCTGACTTGCCGCATGCTATCAAAGTAAATTGGGCAGTGGGCTCTGTACTACTGGGCCTGGGATGCTATTATGAGTTAATGGCCGGGCTTCTTGACTGACATGCCGGATGCAATTATGTATGGGCACGAACTCTGTCGTTATTGCCGCATGCTATTCATGGTATTGGCCAGAGTGCTTTCATGTTCTGACCTTGCCGCATGCTATTATGGTATGGCCGAAGCTCTGTCTGACTTGCCGGAAGCTATTGATGTGTATGGGTCCGTAGCTCTGTCGACTTGCTCGGTATGTCAATTAAGGATGGGGCCGTAGCCTCTGTCTGACTTTGCCGCAAGCTTTATGGTATGGGCCGTGGCTCTGAAGTCTGTACTTGCCGCATGGCTAATTAAATGTGTATGTGGGCCGTAGCTCTATGTCTGACTTGCCGCATGCTATTATGGTATGGGCCCGTGGGCTCAGTCTGACTTCCGGTATGCTATTATGGTTGGGCCGTAGCACTGTCTGGACTTGCCACATAGCTATTTATGGTATTGGATATGAGCTCTGGTCCTGACTTGCCGTCAGGCTATTTTATGGTAATTGAATATAGCACTGTTCTGACTGCCAGCAATGCTATTATGGTATGGGCCGTAGCTCTGTCTGACTTGCCGGATGCTATTATGGTATGGGCCGTGGCTCTGTCTGACTTGCCGCATGCTATTATGGTATGGGCCGTGGCTCAGTGTCCTTGTCCTGATAGAAGTAATGGCCAGACAGCAGACAGGTCAGGGTTGCAAACAAAAAAGCAAGAATAAAATCTATGTTTACATAATAGAAAGTGAAACCTAATGAGGCTCGCTCCTGCCCGCTGAAGCAACTTTCCCACAGACTGCTGCAGTAAAGCCATTTTCCAGATGGTTACCCCGGTGCCTTTCTTTCATCATGAGCAGCTTGATGTTCTCCTGCAGCTTTTTCACTCTTCAGTTGTACAGAGGAATTTTACAAGACCTGCATAATATTAATGTGTAAATCCCATAATTCCTCATTCGTCCTTGGCTTGTAACTTGTCCGGCTATGCCGAAAATCTGAGATGTAAGATGACAGTGCGGTCAGAGGAGGAAAGCAATGTACACCCGATTTATGAAGTCTCCATGTTCCAGAGAGAACTCCATAAACATGCACCAGGGGCCGGTATCCCACGAAAATAAGACCTAGATGTCATTGATTATTTACTAAATCTGAGTTTTATGAGTCTGCCTTATGCTTGATGTTGTGATGAAAATCACTACAGTATATGAATATATAGGTGATTGTTTTGTGTCAAACAATAAATGTGAATTATTGTTCATAGAAAAGGAAAAATCCCATAAAAACAAGTCTTAGCTCGTCTATAGGAGCAAAAATTAATATAAGACACAGGGTAGGAAATGTTATCACTGCTTATCTGGTTCCTTCCATTACATGAGAAACACATATTAATCCTGATCTGCTTTCCACCTATTTTTTTGCACATGTCACTTTCTTGATGATTAGTCTTTGCATATCTTAATGATCATTCTAGAGCAATACATTGATCTGCCCAAATAAACCATTAATACATGGACTCCACAGGTCTTTGAAAGATGTCCTTTGGTTTCTGGTACCAATGTAGGTACAATGCCAAGAGCATCACACTGCTTCCATATACTTGCTTTCTTCCTGTAGTGTATCCTGGTGTCTTCTCTTCCCCAGAAAGTAAAGCGCACATATCCAGCTCTCCATATCTTGTAGAAGAAAATGGGATTCATCACAGAAATGGACGATTTTATAATGGAGGAAAGTGGCCTGGTCTTCCCTTGTGACTATTGTAAGCGCGTCCAGTGGTGGACGGAGGTCAAGAGGGGCACTTTGACTTGTCTGTGGCTAAAGCCCTATATGCAGCAAGCTGTGACGTTGTGTGTTCTGCACCTTAATATCACAGTTGGTGCTCCACTTATTAAGGTGAAAAAAAATCTTTTTCTTTCACACTCCATGTGAAAAAATTATATGCATCATCAATTTGACAACATTTTCTGTATGTGGCAGGTGTAGTGCCATTTCGGACGCATTGCCCTTCTTTAGGTTTAACCCCTTAACAACCGCCCACTGACTTTTGACGTCGGCTGGTGCGATGTCTTTTGGCGTCGCTGTAGACTTTGGGGTTTGTGGCGCCCGGCGCCGCAACTGCGCTGGGATCGGGGCTGTACTAAACAGCCCTGATCCCAGAGAATCTCCTGTGAGCACCGGGCAGCGGAGAAAACCTCCGCAACCCGATGCTTTAACTCTTTGATTGCGGCGGTGCGTTACCACAGCGCAATCAAAGGGTTCCCCATCTCTGTCGGGTGATCGGAACGCCTGGTGACCCGACAGAGCTCGGGGAATGGCTGCACAGTCAGCTCTAGGGACCTAGAGTGGCCCCAGAGCTGTCTAACAAGCCAGTGATCAGGCCAGCCTGTGTGCTTTCCTGATCACTGCCTGTGTCAGACTGACACAGATTATAATGTATTAGCATATATGAATATGCTAACACATTACTAAGTGTTTTAAAAAAAAAATTAACAGTTCTCCCTTCATGGGATTAAGCAAAAAAAAGTAAAAAAAAAATTAAAAAAAATAAAATAAAAATAAATATTTAATAAAAAATAATTGTGCATAAATTACACACATGACCATAATAACCTGTAGAATTAATCTAACAAGTTATTACGTGTGAAATGTGAACAGTGTAAAAAAATGTAAAACAAAAAACCAAAAAATTTTTACTAAATTTTTTAAAAACATTCAGCAATTATTTATAAGTGAACTTAAGCTATTCCCCCATAAAGTACAACTTCTCTCGAATAAAAAGAGGCCTCATACAACTGCGTCATTGAAAAAATAAAAAAGTTACAACTGTTGAAATGCAAGGAGGCAAAAACTAAAAAAACTTTCTGGTCATTAACTACTTCAGGCCTGGGAGTTAAGGGGTTAAATATGAAGGGAAGAAGAAAACGTTATTAAAATTTGCACTCCCGAAGTAGCAGTACTCCTATATACGCTGTATACAATATGAGCCACCTGCTTGAAGGAGTGATGTTGTGTATTTATTACCTAAACATTGGCGCTGCAACACTAGGAAGGAAAGGCTTGGAATTATGATTTGCTATACATGTCAATGATATGGAAGTGATGGAAAAAAATGGAAACATTTGATGTATTCAGTATCTGGTATGAGCACCATGTACAGATATATATGTACTTTAATCCTTATGTCTCAAATAGGATCCTGCAAAAAGCCATTACCCTGTTTCCCCGAAAATAAGACACGGTGCATTTTTTTAATGCAATTCAGAGTTTGGCTGCTTATGCTGATGTTTGTGATGAAATCACTACAGTATATGAATACATGTTGATGTTTTGTTCAACAATAAATTTTGAATTTTTGTTCATATAAAAAAAAAAACATCCCCTAAAAATAAGTCTTCGCTCGTCTTTAGGAGCAAAAATTAATATAAGACACGGTCTTGTTTTCGGGGAAACAGGGTAGGTATATTTGGCTTTAATCCTGGAAGCAACTTTCCCTTATAAAGTCCCTAAAAGACTCTTCAGATCTGCAGTCTCATTGCCCCCATAATAGCGGCCCCAACACAGATTACACTCTCCCTCCAGCACCCTTTCATTATGTCCCTCACTCCTGTAATATATCGTTCCAGATAGGAGTAAGGTTTAAATAATATATTCCACCAATAAGGAGTCCTGGTTAATAAGCAATAGGTCCTGACGCGTTTCTCCTACAACAGTGGTTTCATCGGGGAACTAAGGTGCAAACCCCAGATATCTGGGGTTAGATAAAGATGTGCCTAAGGAGCACATACATCCTTATCATTGAGCTGACCCCAGATATATCATGTATTATTGTTTTTATAAGCTGTGAAAATCCGTGTAGGGTTTTGTTTCTTTCTAATCTGCTACCATAAAGTTGTATTGTTTTAATTGGGGTCTAGGATTTTCTGTGAGTTTTTGGAGAGACTCTAATATGATCACTGCTTTCAGTGATTTTCTTGTATACATACTTGCACGTCTTGGCATGCTATCAGTAAGGTTATTATCAATGTCTGAGGAGTGTTGCGTCATGCTGAAGGCACAGAAATCATCAATATTTGCTGCTGGCAGCTCCCTATGCATTTGCTGACCTATTATTATTTATTTTAGAGTGTCATTGATTCCAGAGCGCTGTATATTCAAGGAGTTACAAACATAACATAAGTCGAACAAGTTCAATGCTGACAGTATGTAATAATCAACTGGCACAGAGAGAAAGAGAACCCTGCCCGCGAAGGCTTACAATCTATACGGGAGTGGGAAAGAGACAGAAGGTGGGGGCAGACATGTTTGTGGAGGGTGTAGTGACAGAAGGGGAAAACTATAGTTTATAGGCTAACCTGAAAAGATGGGTTTTCAGGTTTCTTTTGAAGCTGGTGAAAGTGGAAGAGAGTCTGATGTGTTGGATAAGTGAGTTCCAGAGTGTGGGGGAAGCACGGGAGAAGTCTTGGAAACGGTTGTGTGAGGAGCTGATAAGGGGAGAGCAGAGAAGAAAGGGTCCTGTGAGGATGGAGGTTGCGTGAGGGGGAGTATCTGGAGATTAAGGCAGACCTGTATAGAGGGGAGAGGTTATGGAGAGCCTTGTAGGTCATGGTTAGCAACTTGAAGTGAATTCACTGGGCAATGGGTATCCAGTGAAGGGATTGGTAGAGGGGGGAGGCAGAGGAGTAGCGAGGAGAGAGGTGGATAAGACGGGCAGCAGAGTTAAGGAATGGATTTGAGGGAAGCGAGGGTGCTAGCTGGGAGGCCACTGAGAAGGAAGTTGCAGTAGTCTAGGGGGGAGATTTACAAGCATGGACCACATTTTTGTAGTAAACAGGGTTTAAAGGAATGAGGCGGATTTCGGAAATATTTTCCCGGGAGGCGACAGGCAGAGGTGAGGGTTTGGATGTGTGGTTTGAATTACATAGCAGCGTCAAGGGTTATCCCAAGGCAGCGGACTTGCGGGACCGGTGAGAGTGTTGCGCATTTGTCTGTAATTGAGAGCTCATGCGGAGGGATGGAGTGGGACGGTGGGAAGATAATGAATTCAGTTTTCTCTACAGTAAGTTTTAGGAGGCGGGAGGAGAAGGAGGAAATGGACGACAGGCAATCTGGGATCTTGGACAGTAAAGAGTTGATGTCTGGGCCGAGAATAAAGTTAGTAAACGTCCGCATACAGGTGGTATTGAAAGCCATGTGATGCTTTTCAGCTCACCCAGGACAAGAGTTGGGAGAAAAGAGAAAAATAGTGGGCCCAGGAACTGACCCTGGGACACCAACAGAGAAAGGGGCCCGGGGGGGGGGAGGTGGAGCGAGAGTGAGAGACGTTGAATGTCCGCTCAGTGAGGTACGAGGAGATCCAGGAAAGAGCCAAGTCCGTGAAAGCCGAGGGAGGAAGGGATTGTAGCAGAGGGAATGGTCAACAGTGTCAAAGGCAGAGGATAAGTCTGAGAAGCACAGAGTAGTGGCGTGAGGCTTTAGCGGTTAATAGGTCATTGGTGACCTTGGTTAGGGCGTTTTCGGTAGAGTGGTGGGATCTGAAACCAGATTGCAGTGGGTCAAGAAGAAAGTTGGAGGACAGCTGGGAGGACAGTTGAAGATAGACGTGCTACTCGAGGAGTTTAGAAGTAAATGGAAGCAGTGAGATGGGGCGATAGTTGGGCACAGAGAAGGGGTCAAGAGATGGTTTCTTTAGGATGGGAGTGATGGTGGCATGCTTAAAGGAGGAAGGGAAGATACCAGAGGTTAGTGATGGGTTGAAAAGGTGGGTGAGGGCTGGGATAACAGCACTAAGGTCAGGGATGAGGTGGGATGGCAGTGGATCAAGGTTACAGGTAGTGAGGTTGGATTTGGAGAGTAGAGAGGAGACCTTGTCATGAGTGACAGTGGAGAAACAAGTTAGGAGGGAAGTGCAAGGTGAGGGTAGAAGAGGTGGCCAATGACTATGTCCCAGATGTGCTCAATATGAGTCAAGTCTGGAGACCCTGCAGGTCATGGTAGGACATTTAACCACACAGGCAGCTCACAGTAGCATGAGCAGCATGCAGCCTGGCATTGTCCTGATGAAAAATAGCTCCTAGGACACTTTGAAGAAGTGGTTCTACCACTCCAATGAGTGTAACAGTGAGCAGTTGGTGTACCTGAAATGACAACTAGAGGGGTCCAGCTACCGCACATTGTGCCACCTCGCACCATAATCCTGAAAATAGGACTGCTGTGAGGTTTCCTTGTGAAGGCCTCTTTGTGGTGGTGCCCATTTTCCGACTATCATTGCATTTGACACAAAGTGGGACTCGTGGTTGAAGAGAAGAGACTTCCATCCCAGCCTCCGTCGCAGTCTTGCTGTGCACCATGATAGCCTTGGAGACTGGATGTGTGAGGTCAGTGGAACACGTGTAGCTGGATGACTGGCTTGTAGCCCAGTGTCATGAGAGCCCTTCTGATGGTTCATGTCGATACTGTTTGCCCCTCTAGGCTTGAGATGTGATGTCCAATTTCACTTGTACAGACTCTGCCCCAGTCTTCCAATCAAAACACCTCTTGCTGTGATTCCAGGTCTCTGCTGTTTTCCTAACCACCAGGACACCCAATTTTGAACAGTGCAGACATCTCTGCCTAGGTGCATGGTGATCTCTTTGCGTGGTAAACCAAGGTCTCTTAATTGATGGATTCTGTCCTTGGTTTATGACAAATGGCTAGAATTGGCATGTCAATGAACAGGAGGCATCACACAATCATCCCACATCATTTAAGCTGATTTGAGTTTTCACGTAAATAACTTTGCTTTGAATCTCACTTTTATTCCTCTCCCTTATGCCATGGATTGGAGCTAGGTGCTTAAAAGGGGTTGTCTCACCATGCTATTTCACAGAGCAACAACCAGCTTCAGGCTCGCATATCCTGATCAGGCAGTGGATGGGTCTACAGTAGTGACTGGCATATCACCTCTGCTTTTCCTGGCTGAGCTATGGTGACGTGTGCTGGAGGTTTATAAACTGTAATGTACAAGAATATAGAGCTCTAAGGCTAAGTCCACACAGCACACAAAAACGGTCGGATTTTCGGCGGTTTTAGTATTTTAAATACGCCGAAACTCCGACAGTTTATCAAGCCCATATACTTTAATTGGAAAAAAAAAAGACCTGTAGTCTACACAGGTCGTTTTTTTTTAAAGCTCATTTTCTGGCGCTGCAGATTTAGGAACATGTTGTATAATCCGTCGGCGTTTTTTCGTCGGTTTCCTGTACATTCAATTGTACAGGCCGATGGCAATGCAAACGAAAACAGACCGCCGTTTTTGTGAAAACCGTGACAAAAACCATTTGTTGTGCGTCGGACAAAAAGCTGTTGGCATTCTGTGTGTGTCCTTTGCTGTGTGTGTGTAGCCTAAGGGCATGTCCCCACGGTCTGGTTTTACAGACGGTTTTCGGTTTTGTAAACCGGCTGTCAACCTTTAACACGGACCTTTAAAGCGGTTATCTTGCTATGAAGATCATAGTTTAAAGTGAGGAGACCAAAAATGTAAGCAAGTCCGTCCTTGGTTACCATTAACAAAGTGCTATGGTTTAAGAAAACGGGCTGCTTTATTTGTTGTTAGCAACGGAATTTTACAGGTCGGATTGTTCCCGACTCATTTAGTACTGGCTGTCGGCCAAGTTGTGTGCCGCCCCGTTCGGAATGTGAGCGTGCGCACACACCGAGAGAGAGCCGCTGTGGAGCACACGTTTTCCAGTCACTGACTGCGATCAGAGGTTCTGCAGCAGTCCCACATAAAACAATTTTGAGACACAGATCTGCAGGCCCACGTAAACACAAACAGATAAAGCGTATATCGTTTTGTTCTGCAGATCTGTAGAGATCAGAGGTGTAATAATCCACAGGATAGATCACTGTGTGTCAGAAAGAGACGGAGAAAAAAAAATCACCCATCTTTCCCAGAGTCCTGAATGTCAAATGCCCATTCTAGTTGCAAAGTATGCAGAGAGAGCAATAAATGTTGATATAAACTATGGAGTTACACTTAGCTTTTCACTTCCAAAGACAGCTGAGAAACTCTCCCTTTCTCCAGCTCATACAGAATGAATCCTCAAGTGCACACTTTGGGGCGTGTCTGCAGAGAGAGAAGATACTCCCTGCTGGGTGGAGAAACACGCCCCTCCATTTCACAAGCTCTGCTTGGCAACCAGCACAAAAGGCTACCAAATGCTGTAATGAGACAACCCCTTTAATGGAAAATCCTGCACGGATTTCCTGCCGGGCTGTTTTTGGACCGCCGGTGGCTGAAAAAACATTGAACATGTTCATTCTTCCGCCCAGTTTTCGGGCAGAACATAAACCTATCCGCGCGAAGGGGGAGGGCTTTCTCCGCAAACCGCGGACAAAAGCCGACCCCCTGCATGCCATGTAAACGGCCCCTAAAGGTTTAAAGCTTGTCATTAACTTAAATACACAAGCTCCTATGCTACTGATAACACTGAGCAGGAATTGACTCGCCATGGTAGGAGAGGGGCTGCTTGTAGTGATCAGAGAAGGGAGCGGTGATCCGTAACCTAGAGAAACTCGTGTACACAAGCGGAAAAAAAAAATCTCCCTTTATATTCTAAACAAAGCAATATCAAAACACCAATGTATTTAGTAACAGCATTAATTTACCTCTTCCTGCATGCTTAACGCTAATCATTGTGGTGGGAAAACCCCTTTAAAAATTTGACTATTTGCAGATTATAGCAAACACCTGTTCCTCTTTTTGCACAATCTTCTGACTTGTCCTATTTGATGTTGGAATTTCCAAATTGAATGTGAGTAGTATGGAGATGTAGGAGAGACACATAAATACTAACCTTGGTCAGGGGCACGGGGACTGATGGACACTGCATTTTATATGGTGAGCACTCTATGCTGGTGGCTCAGTAAATGTGGCTTCAGCACTCCTTATCTACCGCGTTTTCCCGAAAATAAAACATCCCCCGAAAATAAGATCTCGCCCCCCCTCCCTCCCCCATCCCTCCAGGCTTAGAAATGTTGGGCCTCCCCTGAAAATAATACCTAGCGGCGGTTATTGCTACAAGAGCACCTATCTCACCAATGGTGGTGGATGAATGATAAGACTTCTCAAATACATGTCATTAACAATCCAGAGGATTTAGCTCAGTATTACAGGGAGAAGGCTTTTACTTTCACTTTGTAAGCCAGGAGATCCTACAGGAAACTGTGGAACATACCAACTCTGCAGGGGGAGCTGACTGCATAGCTGCTTGTACAGGGTGATCAGAGTCTCTCACTACAGCACACTGAGATGATAGTGTGACTGCGGTTACCTGTTGCTTCAAAGTTTGGCTGGTTGTGCTGATGTTTGTGATAACAGGAATACGGTACATTAATTATGATTTTTTTTTTTTTATTCAACAAGAAAAGTGAATTCTTGTTCATGGAAAAATAAGACATCCCCTGAAAATAAGATCTAGTGCGTCCTTAGAAGCAAAAACTAATATAAGACACTGTCTTATTTTCGGGGATAGGCACACATCGGAGCTGCCGCTTACTAGTTTATGGCTGATGTCGCAGTATAAGCATTCAAAGGAATTCATGAGAAGAGGTTCTGAGAACTTCTTATGCCCTCTTAATGCTCATATTGAGCTGCCAGCAGCTTCAGCCTCCTGTACAGAGACAGGCTTGAGGCTGTAAAGCGTGCGGGAGCCCCTTCCAGGCTTCAGTGACGCCTCACTGCGACGTCTGCATAGTATATGGAGTTCGGTAAAGGCTTATGGAAATGTGTGAAATCCCAAGGCTCTTTTTGTTAGTAATGCTAATCCTTCTCCTGAAGGCAGGGAGAGAAATGACGGGCCAGCTTTACTCCACTCGTAATTACCCTTCTCCTTTGAATGAATTGGTAAATAGATGTGTGATGGAAATAGGCCATTCACATGCTTCACCTTGGCAGATGTCATCTGCTGTGCCAGATCTCCTAATTCATTGCTCACTGTGTAGAGATACTTGGGATTTGTTAGTCCCCCTGTCTGGTCGTACTGTATAAAGTCGTGCCAGTAGGATTGACAGATGCCAGTGTTTTACGTCCCTCTTCTTTCTGCTATGGCTTCTATGCTTTATCCCTTGTACTGGCGTCTTGTCCAGCTGAGCTCTTGACCATTTGTTTTGAAGCCCTATGTAGAAATGTAAATGCTGTTATTGAGCTGACGGTGGGAAGAAGTGATTCATTCCCTACAAATAGTCAACTTAAGTTCTGCTGTTTTGTACCAGTGACATCTGAGTTGTAATAGCAGTTGTTGCTAATGAGGCTTGCCAAGATCTGCATGGTAAGCATGTGTGCCTAGCACAGCAGAGGGTAGGCAGATTAAAAGAGCTGGGCAATTACAGAAATCTGTACCAGTCAGCAGGACATTGAAAGGATGCCAGAATGTGTCGTTTCCTACTAATCACATCATGCGGTGCCAATACATGGCAGGCACTTGTGGTTAAGATCTTTAAATTGTGGCAGACTATTTTGGCCACTTGGGTAATAAACCTTCAGCATTAATTGTCCACTCACAGAACATGAGAAATTATATAATCCTTGGATGTGTGTGTATATACAGTGGGGAAAAAAGTATTAAGTCAGCCACCAATTGTGCAAGTTCTCCCACTTAAAAAGATGAGACAGGCCTGTAATTGACATCATAGGTAGCCCTCAACTATGAGAGACAAAATGAGAAAACAAATCCAGAAAATCACATTGTCTGTCTGATTTGGAAAGAATTTATTTGCACATTGTAGTGGAAAATAAGTATTTGGTCGCCTACAAACAAGCACGATTTCTGGCTCTCACAGACCTGTATCATCTTCTTTAAAGGGGTTGTCTCACTATGAAGATCATAGTTGAAAATGTGGGGACCAAAAATCTAAGGATGTACGTCCTTGGTTACTATTGGCAAAGTGCTACGGTTTTAGAGAATGGGCTGGATTACTGGTGCTTAGCAACAGTGTTTGTTTACTGGTCAGGGAAGCATTCTGTCCTGCCCAGGTCGTGCACATGCAAAGGAAAGGCAGTTAGAGGAGGGGCAGGGATGTGTGTATTGGCAGGCAAGGAGGAGAAGCAGTGAGAGGACATGCAGGGGGGTTGTGTGTATTGTATCCTCTTCCCTGCTTCTCCTCCTTGCCTGCCAATACACACATCCCTGCCCCTCCTCTTAACTGCCTTTCCTTTGCATGTGCACGACCCCGGCAGGACAGAATGCTTCCCTGACCAGTAAACAAACACCGTTGCTAAGCACATGTAAACCAGCCCGTTCTCGAAAATCGTAGCACTTTGCCAATAGTAACCAAGGCCATACATCCTTAGATTTTTGGTCCCCACATTTTCAACTATAATCTTCGTAGTGAGACAACCCCTTTAAGAGGCTCCTCTGTCCTCCACTCATTACCTGTAGTAATGAACTTATCCGTATAAAAGACACTTGTCCACGATCTCAAACAGCCACACTCCAAAACTCCACTATGGTGAAGACCAAAGAGCTGTCGAAGAACACCAGAAACAAAATTGTAGCCCTGCACCAGGCTGGGAAGACTGAATCTGCAATAGGCAAGCAGCTTGGTGTGAAGAAATCAACTGTGGGAGCAATAATTAGAAAATGGAAGACATACAAGACCACTGATAATCTCCCTGATCTGGGGCTCCACGCAAGATCTCACCCCGTGGGGTCCAAGTGATCATAAAAAATGGTGAGAAAAAATCCCAGAACCACACGGGGGGACCTAGTGAATGACCTACAGAGAGCTGGAACCAATGCAACAAAGGCTACCATTAGTAAAACACTACGCCGCCAGGGACTCAGATCCTGCAGTGCCAGACGTGTCCCCCTGCTTAAGCCAGTACATGTCTGGGCCCGTCTGAAGTTTGCTAGAGAGCATTTGGATGATCCAGAAGAGTATTGGCAGAATGTCACATGGTCAGATGAAACCAAAGTAGAACTGTTTGGTAGGAACACAACTCGTCATGTTTTTTTTAGAGGAGAGAGAATGCTGAGTTGCATCCAAAGAACACCATACCTATTGTGATGCATGGTGGTGGAAACATCATGCTTTGGAGCTGTTTCTCTGCACAGAGACGAGGATGACTGATCAGTGTACATGGAAGAATGAAGAGGGCCATGTTTCGTGAGATTTTGAGTACAAACCTCCTTCCACCAGCAAGGGCATTGAAGATGAAATGTGGCTGGGTCTTTCAGCATGACAATGATCCCAAGCACACCGCCAGGGCAACGAAGGAGTGGCTTTGTAAGAGGCATTTCAAGGTCCTGAAGTGGCCTAGCCAGTCTCCAGATCTCAACCCCATAGAAAACCTCTGGAGGGAGTTTAAAGTCCGTGTTGCCCAATGACAACCCCAAGATATCACTGCTCTAGATCAGATCTGCATGGAGGAATGGGCCAAAATACCAGCAACAGTGTTTGACATCCTTGTGAAGACTTACAGAAAACGTTTGACCTCTGTTATTGCCAACAAAGGATATATGACAAAGTTTTGAGATGAACTTTTGTTGTTGACTAAATACTTATTTTCCACCATAATTTGCAAATAAATTCTTTCCAAATCAGACAATGCGATTTTCTGGATTTGTTTTCTCATTTTGTGTCTCATAGTTGAGGTCTACCTATGATGTCAATTATATGCCTCTCTCATCTTTTTAAGTGGGAGAACTTGCACAATCGGTGGCTGACTAAATACTTTTTTTTTCCCCCACTGTATACACGTGTGCCCACGTACTGTGTGTGTGTATATGTATGTGTGTGTGTGTGTGTGTATATATATATATATATATATATATATATATATATATATATATATATATATATATGTGTGTGTATGTATATATATGTGTGTGTATATATATATATATATATATATTACACATGTTCTCAAAAGGACAAGGACACCTAACATTTTTGTAAATATTGTGTTCTATCTTTTTGTGGGGCATTACTGATGTTATGACACTTTGATGCAATGTAAAGTAGTCAGTGAGCAGCTTGTATAACAGTATAAATGTGGTGTTTCCTCAATATCTCAACACACAGCCATCAATGTCTAAACCATTGGCAACAAAGGTAAGTACACACCTAACTGAAAATAGACAAATTGTGCCCAATTTGCCATTTTTCCTTCCATGATGTCATATGGCTTATTCGTACAAGATCTCAGGTGTGTTAAATTTGGTGTGATCGCTCTCACACTCTCTCATACTGGTCACTGGAAGTTCAGCATGGCACCTCATGGCAAAGAACTCTGAGGATATGAAAAAGAGATTTGTTGCTCTGCATAAAGATGGTCTATGCTATAAGAAGATTGCAAACACCCTGAAACTGAGCTGCAGCACGGTGGCCAAGACCATACAGCAGTTTAACAAGACAGGTCACATTTAGAATAGGCCTCATCATGGTCGACTAAAGAAGTTGAGCACACATGCTCAGCATCATATACAGAGATTGTCTTTTCAAAATATACATATGAGAGCTGCCAGCATTACCGAAGAGGTTAAAGGAGTGGGGGGGAGGGGTTAGCCTGTCAGTGCTCAGACCATATGCCACACACTGCATAAAATTGGTCTGCATGGTCATCCCAGAAGAAAGCCTCCTATAAAGATGATGCACAAGAGAGCCCGTAAACAGTTTGCTGAAGACAAGCAGACTAAGGACATGGATTACTGGAACCAGTAATGGTATCAAAGTGTGTGGTGACAACCAGGTGAGGAGTATAAAGACAAGTGTGTCTTGTCTACAGCGAAGCATGGTGGTAGTGTTATGGTTTGGGGCTGCATGAATGCTGCCACCTGTGGGGAGCTACAATTCACTGAGGGAACCATGAATGCCAACATGTACTGTCACATATTGAAGCAGGTACATGATCTCCCTCCTTTCAGCAGCTGGGCATGATAATGACCCCAAGCACACCTCCAAGACGACCACTGGCTTGTTAAAGTAAATGAGGGTTAAGGTGCTGGACTGGCCAAGCATGTGTCCATACCTAAACCCTATTGAGCATCTGTGGGGAATCCTCAAACGGTAGGTGAAGGAGCGCAAGGTCTTTAACATCCACCAGCTCCATGATGTTGTCCTGGAGGAGGATGCCAGTGGCAGCCTGTGAAGCTCTAGTGAGCTCCATGCTCAAGAGAGTTAAGGCAGTGCTGAAAATAATGCTGGCCACACAAAATATTGACACTTTGGGCACAATTTCCATTTTCACTTAGGAGTGTATTCACTGTTGTGGCCAGTGGTTTAGACATTGATGGCTGCATGTTGAGTTATTTTGGGGGCATATCAAATTTACACTGTTGTACAAGCTTCACACTGACTACTTTACATCGTATCAAAGTGTCATATCTTTGGTGTTGTCCCTTGAAAATATATTATACAATATTTACAAAAATGTGTGCAAGTGAGACAGAACAGGTAGAAGTGGGCAATTAGCAAGACAACCCCTGTAAAGGAGTGGTTCTGCAGATGGTGACCACAGACCCTATCTGAGTTCTTATCTTTTTTTGGCTGCTGTTTTGGTCACTTTTGCATTTTGTCATTGCTCTGACCTTTAGAGGTAGCATGAGGTGGTGTCTACAACCCACAGAAGTTGCTCAGGTGATGCAACTCATCCAGAATGTCACAATGTGAGCTGTGGAAAGAAGGTTAGTTGCATCTGTCAGCAGAGTGTCCAGAGCATGGAGCAGATACCAGGAGACAGGCCAGTACAGCAGGAGATGTGGAGGGGGCCTTAGGAGGGCAACAATCCAGTAGAAGGGCTGCTACCTCATCCGTTGTGCAAGGAGGAACAGTGCCAGAGTCCTGCAAAATGACCTCCAGGAAGTCACAGACTCGGTGAAGGTGGTACTAGTGCATCTCAAAAAATTAGAATAGCATTGAAAATTAAAGGGGTTCTTCAGGACTATTTTTGTTATAGGGCTCAGAAATGTATTATATTAGACCTTGTTGTTCATACTGTAGTGAGTCTATACAATATATGGGTTTCTCTATTTGACTTCATTTATTGATATCAGTTATCTTTTCAGTGATATTCTAATTTTTTGAGATGCACTAGTATGAGGGCCCGACGTCCACAAGTCAGTGTTGTGCTTATACCCCAACAATGTGCAGGGCGATTGGCATTTGCCAGCAAACATCAAGATTGGTAGATTCAACACTGGCGCCCTGTGTTCTTCACAGATCAGAGCAGGTTCACACTGAGGACATGTGACAGAGTGTGGAGATGCCGTCAAACGTTCTGCTGTCTAGTTTGGCAGGTGGTCAGTAATGGTGTGGTGAGGCATTTCTTTGGAGGGCCGCACATCTCTATATGCTAGCCTGAGGTAACCTGACTGCCATTAGGTACCGGGATGAGAACCTCAGACCCATTGTGAGACCATATACAGGTGCAGAGGGCCCTGGGTTCCTTCTGATGCATGACAGTGCTAGGCCCTATGTGGATGACGTGTGTCAGCAGTTCCTGCATGATGAAGGCATTCATGCTATGGACTGGCCTGCCTGTTCCCCAAGACCTGAAACCAATCGAGCACATCTGGAACATCATGTCTTGCTCCATCTACCAAAGCCATGTTGCACCATAGACTGTCCAGGTGTTGACTGATTCTTTAATCCACGTCTGGGAGGAGATCTCTTAGGAGAACATCCGCCGCCCCAAACCCGTATGCCCAGGTGCTGTAGGAAGGTCATACAGGCACATGGCTCTATTTGGGATGTGGTTTCCGCTTACAACCAAAGCCACAATGCTCTTCTGGATTCCTAACACAATAAACACCAGTGCTGCCTGGCAGACCTATTGACTTGTAAGCCCTTACTGTCGCATGATGTAGCTATGTCATGTGGACAGTAAAAGAGTATGGAGCAGGCTAACTTGCAAGCCCACTATCCTTGTAACAGGTGAAGGCTAATTACAAACTGAACTTGCAACCAGGATTGGAGAGAACTCCGATTCCAGCTTCCACCACAGATGTGAACATGTATTTCGATGGTGAGAGGAAATGCCTTCCTTCTCTTTGAAAACTTAAAATCCTGTCCCCAGAAGAGATCTGTGCTCCTGGCACTCTTGTTCCCTACAGAAATGCATAGTGAATATTAGAGTACAGAAATCCTACCAATCCATCACCATCTGGAATTGAGCATTACCAGTAGAACTTACTCTCATAAGAAACAACGTCGGGGTGTAATTTTTTGTGTTCAGATTTTCCTTGGAGAATCCATCTCTTTGCAGGCTCTATTCACTTTACTGCATGAACTCTTTTTTTTTTTTTTTTCTCTTCCCTCTCCACATGTCAAATCAATACTAGTAACCTATTACAAATTCAGCAATTTCTGTTGAAGCTCATACTTTCTCTGCCAATGACCCTTGTCCACATGGCCTAATTGTATTTTTTTCTTGTAGTAGTGCAGGGTGCCTCACTCCCTGGAGCCCCAGAAAATTTGCTATAACTCCAATGAACACATAATTTAATGAAATTTGTTTAAAACATTCTCAATGAAAATCACGAACTGTCTTTTCCGTACCAATTTCTGAACGTACAACTTTGCTGGTGGCTTTCTCACAAATTCAGTTTGACCAGACTTAAAGAGAACCTGTCACATAGTTTTTGCCCCCCTGGCTGAGGACAGAACAAGCTAGTGTCAGACATGCTGTTTCCAGCGCTGTGTCCCTTATTCTGTAAGATGCTGTAGTTTTCGTGTATTTAATGCTCAAATCTGCAGTTTTCAGCCAGAAGAGTCATTCGAAGAGTCCTTCAGTGTCAGTTTTTTCCAAACCCGGCCAATCGGAGGCTAGCCCCGCCCACCTCAACTGACAAACCTATTACTTTGAATAGGTAGAAACATGTGAATAACTCAGTGGGCGGAGCTAGCCTTTGGTGGGTGGAGCTAACTACTCATGAATAAGATTTGAGGGGTAAATGCTCTAAAACTGCTGCATCTTACAGAATAAGGGGCACAGTGCTGGGAACAGCTGGTCTGACACTAGCTTTTGCTGCCCTCAGCAAGGGGGACACAACCTATGTGACAGGTTCCCTTTAAAGGGATTTTCTCATCTCAAAGTTTCATAGGAGGCATGAATGAAATAATGCTGCTTTGCTCTGTCACTTCCTGGTCAAGCTGTCTGTAATTATCATATGAGCTCCTGTATTCAGACCTCTGCTAATTAGATAAATCTCATGCTGTCAGGACTAGGGAAGCTTCTGAGTTAAAGTAAACAGCAGTAATTACTGGCTTTTATCTGAAGGATCAGATAACAAACAAGCTCTCACTTTCCTGAGTTCTGTGCTTCTGCGACTTGTGTGATGACGTCACTCCTTGCTATCAGATAGAACAAACAGGGGGCAGGAGAGGGGTGGGTACACAGGTCAGTCACTTGGGGAATCTGAGACAACTCCTGTAAAGGAGTGGTTCTGCAGGTAGTGATCACAGTCCATTTCTGTATTCTCCTCCTTTTGGCTTCTTCCCAGCAGAGTAGCCTTTCAGCCAATGTTGATACAGTACTTGTTTTACTGTGGATAATGACACAATCTTACCTACTTCCGCCAGCATCTTCACGGGGTCTGTTGCTTTTGTTCTTGGGTTGATATGCACATGTCGGACCAAAACATGTTCATCTTTGAGATGTAGAACCTGTTTCCTTCCTGAGTTGTATGATGGCTGGACATTCCCATCTTGTTTGTACTTGTGTAGAATTGTTTGTACAGATAAGTGAGGCACCTTCAGGTATCTGGACGGTCCAGACTTGTGCAAGTCCACAATTCTCTTCCTGATATCTTAGCTGATTTCTTTTAGACTTTCCTATGATGTTACACACATAAGCAGTGTGTTTCTGGTGTGCTTTAAAATACATCCACAGGTGTGTTTCTAATTAACTCAGATGTTACCAATAAACCTATCAGAAATTGTCAAGGACATGACAATCATATGATCTGTCCTAAATTGTTTAAAGGCATTCTAATCCTAGTGTATGTAAACTTCTGACTTTGCAGAAAGTAATACAAATTCCTTAAATTCTCTCTCTCTTTCTGGCATTTGGCAAAGCTAAAACAGGTAAGGTTTATTCTGATTTCACGTCAGATAGTGAGAAAAACATGCATATGTGTCTTTTTATATACTGTAGGTAAACTTCTTATTTCAACTGTATATATTACAGAGCTCAGCTTCTCTCCCTCCATCACATCCTGCTCTCTAATAGGGCAGCATAAACCACCTCACCGGTTCCCTTTAACTTTTATAAAACTAAAACTCGTTCTATTTTACCTACATCTCTAATTGTGGATGTTTCTCTTTTTCCTCAGGGTCTCTGATTGAGCAGCTAACCGCAGAGAAGTACGAGTGTATGGTGTGCTGTGAGGTGATCCGCGTTATGGCTCCGGTGTGGAGCTGTCAGAGCTGCTACCATGTTTTTCACCTTAACTGCATCAAAAAATGGGCCAGGTCTCCTGCATCACAAGCTGAAGGTCAGTATTGTGTTATGTTTTACATTCTGGTTTGTAAAGATATATTGTGTCTTTGCCATTTGCAAAGCAAATTTGGATTGTTTGAAAAAAACAAAAAAAAAAAACAGAAATTCAGCAGGGAATGCTCTGCTGCATTGGTGCTTTTTTAAAAACCTTTCTGGGAAAATTCCAGTGCACCATGTGTTAGTGCATACCAGTGGTCGTTTTGGTGCTGATTTGGATTGCTCATCTTGGAGGGAATAGTGGTCCTGCTTACTTGCTACGAACGCTTAGATGGGAAATTGGGTGAAGATCATATGGCTGCAGGATTAGAATACATGGGGTAAGTTTGTAGTCTTTTGCTATAGAGGTGCAGAGGTCTGCTCAGGAGCCGTTTTAATTAAGGCTACCGGTAGTCATAGAGACTATTGTTGGGTGTGATTTACAAGGCGACCTTAAAGCATGAATTGCGGCGCATTTACTTTAGCGACGATACATGTATTACGTTGCAACCGCTTGCACACGCGCCACCTGACACTTTCTTCAGGTGTGACCAGAAGAAGGCCAGCCTGGACCGATTAGCTGGACTTGCATCATCACCATTTGCAGTATCTCACTGGATCGTTTTACTAGGGAGAGGTACTAAACCTGTTAATGTATAGATTTCCTGTAAATAAGTTCATGAAGTGTAAATTACTTAAGATGAGGTGTACTATGGATTTATTTGAAGGGGTTTTCTCACATGCAATTTTACAGAGCCACAGACAGCTTTGGAATCACACATGCTGGTCAGGCTGTGGGTGGGTCTATAGCAGTGATTGACACATCAGCTATACTGTTCCAAGCTATTCCTGTTATACTTTATAAATGTCTTGCACTCATGTCAGGCTGCAAAGCTCTAAAGAGTGTTTACTTCGCTAAATGTTTAGCTTTTAAAGTACATAGCTAGAGATAAGACTACATTTGGTGACTTTCCATGAACGAACCATGTGAAGGATGGCAGCTTAGAGCAGAGAGATAAAAGACAGAGGCTGGCAAAGATGGTCTTAACCAGAAAAAATAATTAGAAAAAAAAGTCTTCAGTTGCCTGTCCCTACATGTTAAAAGCTGATCATTGTAGTGAGAAAACCCTTATAGGCTATACATGCCACCTAAAATCTTCACACTGGGCCCCCACAGACTCTCATAACCAAGGTGTGCTTTACCAAAATGATTTACTTTAGAGACAGAAAGTGGGAGGAAATCTTCTGAATGTGAGGACAGACAGCAAAGTAAATGATACAGGGGCCTTTATGATCCTTAGGCTGTTCTGTTTTATGAGGTTACTTCTATATTTTCATTTCACTTTTTCATGCATGTTTGCATTAAAAATGTTTGACCAATTCCAACAGCTTGTGTTCTGTATAAAACTAATTTGTACTTTAGCTGGCAAGTGCCCACATGAAGCCCTTGATAAAACACGGGTTGGGTGTGGTGGGTGAATTTCTGACTCTACTGGTTTGCACTTCCCTTTTTATTGTATTTTCTCATCAAGGTATTGTGCATTATATATGTTTAGGGTTATTGTTTTAGGATTCCATGTAAGAAACTTTTTATTGCTTTGTTGCACTTGCATTGTGTTTGCCCTTGCACTATTCAGACTACCGTGTTTTTTGGACCATAAGATACACCGGACCATAAGACGCACCAAGGTTTTAGAGGAGGAAAATAGGAAAAAAAAATGTAAGAAACAAGTGTGGGCTGAAGTGTAGTTTTTATTGGGACCATTTTGGGATAAGTGCGACTTTTTTTTATCACTTTTTTTTTTTTTTTTACTCCAAATTTTTCGGGATATGAAATGAATGAAAGTGAGGGGATTGTCTTAATTAACTTTTATTAATGCTAATTAAAATAATAGCCACAAATACTAAAACTCTCCATAGGTACAGAAAGATAAAGGTCTAATCAAAACGGTATATCGTGTGCTATAAGACCTAAGTAGGGAAGTGCACCATAGAAGACCCTAGAAAGCCCTATTGGTGCTAGTCCCTAGCCTATCCCAAGTCAGGAAAATCGCCCCAATAAGGGCGTTCCTGTCAGGAACCTAATCTACAAGGTCCCTAGAAAACCCTATAGTATAGTCCCTACATGTTTCGACCGGTCCCTATAATGTTAAGCCGGTCTCCTCAGGGGACACAAAATTTAGGGAAACAGTGTTCAAAATACAAGACTTAGGGCAAAAGTTGAATAATGCGATAGGCAATTAGTTACAATCATATATCAACAGCAGATATTTCAGTCTTTACAATATCACTTATCAAGAATACTCCCCCAGGTGATGACAATAGGAGAGTATCCAAGAAACCAAGCAGTACAGAACCTTAATAATAGTGATTCTTAGCTGCTACCATAGACCTAGAAAAAAGTACCTTACCTCCCTGATGGTGATCAGTGAATGGTATAGGGTACAGTGAGGGAACGTAAGGTGGTCCGTTCTGCATAGAAAGTAAATCAAGGAAAACTAAAGTTATATCACTGAGAACACATGCAGAGCGTGGCACTAAACGTGCTGTTACTCACCACCTGAAGCAATTCCCGTCACGTCTCTCGAGCCCGAATGCGGGACTCACAGCATCGGCTGTACCGCAGAGAGAGAGAGACGCCCGGGACCCGTAAAGTCTGGTTTTTAAGCGCGCTCGTTCGCGCCAACCCTACGTCATCAGGGCGGGCCTCGGGCTCAAAGAGTAAAACAGAGCAGCGTCCTTAGTAACCGCGCATGCGCGGTACATAGATACCCGCGCTATGATGTAGGAAGGCTGCTCTGTTTAAAAACGCAGGAGAAATCCTTACACCTGCGAATTAAATTGCAAACGGCATTTAAATGGCAACAAGGTATACATTTTAACCTAGTTTTTCCCAAATTCAAACGGCTTAGACTAATATATGAAGAATGTTAATAGATAATGATTCACTACAAATGTAGGTCGGTGCAAGATGTAACAATGGCTCCCGTTTAGATGTACGAGCTAAAGTCAAGAATCTCATTAAGTCCCAGAGGCACTTTAGTTTTCAAAGTAAAAGTCCAAAAACACTCCTTTTGGAGGAGGACTTTGTTTCTGTCTCCACGTCTATTCGTTTGTATGACACAATCAATACCCATCCACTTAAGACAAGAGGGATCTCCTCCATGCTGAGAGTGGACGTGTCGTGAGACAGATGTTTCACGTCTGTGTCGAACGTCACCCAGATGTTCCCCAACTCTTCTACGCAGTTCTCTTGTCGTTTTACCGACATAGAGCATGCCACAATCACATATGATAAGGTATACCACGTATGTAGAACGACAATTGATGAAATGTCTTATTACAGTGGGACAGCTGCCATCCTCTGCCACTGAGACGGGGGATACCACGGGGCCAGTATCTCCGCTTGAGGAGAAACTGTTCTTCCACTGATGAATTTATCAAGGAGGCGGTGGCACTCCGCCAGCGTTTCTTGAATAAAGGGTACCCTGACTTTGTATTAAGAAAGGCCTATAGACACGCATTGTCACAAGATAGATCACATCTTCTAATCCCAAAGGTAAAAACATCGGATAGGTTTGAACCAAAAGTTCGAATTGTGGGTACATATGACAATGCGGCAATTCAAGTCAGGGATATCCTCAGACGCCATTGGCACGTATTAAAAATGGATCCTGATCTATGCGATGCTATTGAAAACTATCCTTCAATATCATACCGACGAGGACGCAACTTACAAGATTTTCTAGTAGAAAGCCACTATAGATCACCCTCAAAAGAATGCTGGCTTCGGAGACCAAATGGCTGCTTCACCTGTGGCAATTGTACTTTTTGTAAATACATCGGAAAAGGCATTGAATTCCAGGACTCTACTGGAATTAGAAAATTCCAGATAAGACATTTCATCAATTGTCGTTCTACATACGTGGTATACCTTATCATATGTGATTGTGGCATGCTCTATGTCGGTAAAACGACAAGAGAACTGCGTAGAAGAGTTGGGGAACATCTGGGTG
Organism: Phyllomedusa bahiana; assembly: GCA_025379985.1. Taxonomy (NCBI): domain Eukaryota; kingdom Metazoa; phylum Chordata; class Amphibia; order Anura; family Hylidae; genus Phyllomedusa; species Phyllomedusa bahiana. Next base: position 8,924 of record JAODAL010004687.1, on the reverse strand, counting down.
ACGTTCGACACAGACGTGAAACATCTGTCTCACGACACGTCCACTCTCAGCATGGAGGAGATCCCTCTTGTCTTAAGTGGATGGGTATTGATTGTGTCATACAAACGAATAGACGTGGAGACAGAAATAAGGTCCTCCTCCAAAAGGAGTGTTTTTGGACCTTTACTTTGAAAACTAAAGTGCCTCTGGGACTTAATGAGATTCTTGACTTTAGCCCTTACATCTAAACGGGAGCCATCGTTACATCTTGCACCGACCTACATTTGTAGTGAATCATTATCTATTAACATTCTTCATATATTAGTCTAAGCCGTTTGAATTTGGGAAAAACTAGGTTAAAATGTATACCTTGTTGCCATTTAAATGCCGTTTGCAATTTAATCGCAGGTGTAAGGATTTCTCCTGCGTTTTTAAAACAGAGCAGCCTTCCTACATCATAGCGCGGGTATCTATGTACCGCGCATGACGCGGGTTACTAAGGACGCTGCTCTGTTTTACTCTTTGAGCCCGAGGCCCGTCCCTGATGACGTAGGGTTGGCGCGAACGAGCGCGCTTAAAAACCAGACTTTAAACGGGTCCCGGGCGTCTCTCTCTCTCTGCGGTACAGCCGATGCTGTGAGTCCCGCATTCGGGCTCGAGAGACGTGACGGGAATTGCTTCAGGTGGTGAGTAACAGCACGTTTAGTGCCACGCTCTGCGTGTGTTCTCAGTGATATAACTTTAGTTTTCCTTGATTTACTTTCTATGCAGAACGGACCACCTCACGTTCCCTCACTATACCCTATACCATTCACTGATCACCATCAGGGAGGTAAGGTACTTTCTTCTAGGTCTATGGTAGCAGCTAAGAATCACTACTATCAAGGTTCTGTACTGCTTGGTTTCTTGGATACTCTCCTATTGTCATCACCTGGGGGAGTATTCTTGATAAGTGATATTGTAAAGACTGAAATATCTGCTGTTGATATATGATTGTAACTAATTGCCTATCGCATTATTCAACTTTTGCCCTAAGTCTTGTATTTTGAACACTGTTTCCCTAAATTTTGTGTCCCCTGAGGAGACCGGCTTAACATTATAGGGACCGGTCGAAACATGTAGGGACTATACTATAGGGTTTTCTAGGGACCTTGTAGATTAGGTTCCTGACAGGAACGCCCTTATTGGGGCGATTTTCCTGACTTGGGATAGGCTAGGGACTAGCACCAATAGGGCTTTCTAGGGTCTTCTATGGTGCACTTCCCTACTTAGGTCTTATAGCACATTATATACCTTTTTGATTAGACCTTTATCTTTCTGTACCTATGGAGAGTTTTAGTATTTGTGGCTATTATTTTAATTAGCATTAATAAAAGTTAATTTTTAAGACAATCCCCTCACTTTCATACATTTCTTTAATTCTGTCGGGGTTCGAATAGTGCATTTTCTTGTCCAGGACTGGACATTTAGTGAGTTGTTAGGGATATGAAATGACCAAAAAAACCCTCAATTTTGGCGTTTGGAATTATTTCTGTACTGTCCAACGTACGGGGTAAATCATGTTATAGTTTAATAGATTGGACTTTTTACAGAAATGGCGCTATCAATTATGTGTAACTTATTTTTTTCATTTGTGAAATGGCAACAGTGGAGCGATTACAACTTAAATATTATTTTTTTTTACTTTAAGGCTATGTTCACATGGCTTATTTTGGGACGCATTTCGCCACGTATTGAGAGCGTACTGCGCTCTAATACGGGCGGAATGCGCCCCAGTCATTACGGTAATCCACAGTTCTCATTGAGAGCTATGGATTACGCCTCCTCTCCCCGCTCGCACAATACGGTCGTATTGTCCGAGCGGGGAGATAATTGACATGTCGTTTATTCACGGCGCTCCCGATCGGTGCGAGCACCCGGCGCAATTACGGGGCGTACTGTACGCCCCACAGTTAAGCTGTGTGAACATAGCCTTTTGCCACGTATTTGCGCTCTAATACGGGCGAGATGCGCGCCAAAATCACGGTAATCCATAGTTGTCATAGAGAACTATGGATTACCCCTCCTCTCCCTGCTCGCGCCGCAAGTAATGAATGCGTATTAGCTCAAACTCCTGAAAGACACTATGTACTGCGGCGCGTACTATACTGAGGCGTAATCTATAGTTCTCTGAGAACTGTGGATTGCCGTAATGATTATGGCGCATTTTGCCCGTATTAGAGCGCAGTACGCTCAATACGTGGCGAGATGCGTCCCAAAATAAGCCGTGTGAACATAGCCTAATACTTAATCCCGCTAGGGCACTTGACCAATAGTGGGCAGGGTACTATTGTACTGCTGTATATAGGATATTCATTCATTACCATAGGCATGGTGTAATATGTGTACATACATGGCAGATGCAAAAGCCTGCATGAGGCTTCCCGCTGCCATGGCAACAGATTTCCCCTCCACCCCCATGCAATTACATTATGGGAGCAGGGGGTGATCGGACGGAGGGGCGGTGCGCAGCATCAAAAGTGTTAACAGCTGGGATGGTGCCGGCTCCATCCCTGCTGTTAGCGGCAGCTGCCGGCTGTACTGATCAGCCACATGCCGCCTCTGTACAGCGCTGTCTCAGGCTGGCAGGAGTCTGCAGAAGAGCCATGCTGCGGGAAGCAGGCCGTGGGGATTAACCCCTTAAATACCGCCGGTGGCTTCCTGCAGCATTGCTCCTCCTCGCCCTCCTGCCGGCCAGAGAGAGCATATTCCAACTATAAGACACAACCTTATTTTCCCCCCCCCAAATTTGGGTGAGGAAAAAAGTGCGTCTTATACCAACAAATATGGTATTCTACATGAATTAATGTGCTGTTAACTTTGACTATTTGTTATCTTTATATGACTACTTGTGATGGCTACGATGTAACTTTTGGTAGGTATCCATTCACCTACTGTTTTTTGTTATACTGCCCATTTATTAACCCCTTAACAACACTGGACTTAAAGTTATGGCCCAGTGCCGGTAAGGGACCCTGTAGCAGGTTCGCACCATAATCCTGCTACAAAGCCAGCGGGTGTTAGCTGCAGGGCTGTGGAGTCGGAGTCGGTGACTATTTTGCAGGAGTTGGAGTCGTCATAAAAGGGACCAACTCCGACTCCCAAAATATATAATAAGTTGGTCCAGTTAGTTCGATGCAGTGCAAAGAGCAAGAGGACTTGGGTCCGGCCAGTGCTACTGCTCCCATATCTTCAGCCTTATCACATGAGGAGTGTAATTGATGATATGGAGTAGGCAAAGCGCTGCCCCCAGGGGAAAAGATTCTGCTCCCAGAGCAAACAGGTTTCAGCAACATTTTTCACCTGTTTTCAAAGAAGTAGAAGGGTTTAACCATTCATCAAAACTGACTGTGGCTGAGGCAATTCCTTTATACTCCGACATTGTTAGAGATGTTACCCCTGTGGTTATAGTTTTGCCCCCAACCCAAGTTAGTGTAGAGAGGCCGTTCTCTAGCCTGGAAATAATGAGATCAGATGTGAGGTCATGTATGCAGGATCTGATGGAGGCAATACTATTTCTCAGAACAAATTCAGAGACTTCACAAATGTTCCTGCAGTGTTTTGCATATTTATAATTTTTTTGTGTCCTAAAGTCATGTCCAATAAATATATTTTACACTGACAAGCAAAATGGTAACAATGTTTTAAACTTGTGACTTTCAGGCTCCATATCTCTCCATCCACTACAGCTTTGTACATGAGGCTACTGTAATTGTATATACAGTCATCTTACCTACCTTATACATACATTTGACTTGCAAGTATTTAGCATCTGCTTAGTTACAGTTTTGCTCCTAAAAATCAAAATGTTAATTTCTATTATTTTGTTAGTATTTGGGAAATCCACCTTTTGGTTTTCAATACTGCCTGAATCCTTCTGGGCTCTGAATCAGATTCAAGCACATCTTGACCAAAATCTGATCCCAGGTGTCTTCTACACATTCCCAATGTTGGTGCAGAGTGGACTTGGATACAAATACAGCTTTTTCTTCAACTCTACCCACAAGTGTTCAAAAGATCAAAACATTGTTACCCTTTTGCTTGTCAGTGTCTGTTCTACCTAAATAGCTTGATTATTGTATCATAAGGTGATAAACAGCCTGTTACCATTTTACTACAGTAAAGTTATCACTTAAACATGCGCCGTGTCGGGAGTCGGAGGTTTGGGAAATTGAGGAGTCGGGGCTTCGGCTTGCCGACTCCACAGCCCTGGTTAGCTACTAACTGCAGCGAACACCCGCCAGTTACAGCGCAAGATGGAGCCGGATCCATCCTGTGCTGTTTAACCCCTCAGACGCTGCGGCGTCTAAATGAATAAGATACGGTGCTGAGCACCGTTCCTCACTCTGATCGGGCCGTTAGCAGTGAGATCGCAGGGGCGCAGATTGGTAAACATGGCAGCTGAAAACCTGGTGAAGACTTCTATCGCAGCCATGGTTTTCATTTTACTACTTCCTGCCCCAGACAGGAGGAAGTAAAACCATAATCTTTGTAGACCCTAATGCATTGTCTATAACAGGCATCCTGAAACGGCGGCCCTCCAGCTGTTGGGAAACTACAACTCCCATCATTCCCACTGTTATAGATTATATAAATGCATGATGGGAGTTGTAGTTTCCCAACAGCTGGAGGGCCGCAGTTTGAGGATGCCTGGTCTATACAATGCATTAGGCTGTATAAATGATTGAGCCCCTTAGTGGTCAAGCACCCTAGGGGGACTTAATGTTAAAGTTAAAAAAAAAAATAAAAATTCAAATCGCCCCTCTTTTGCCATTTTACAAATAATTAAAAAAGATAATGAAAGTTACACATAATCGGTATGGTCGCGTCCGAAAAAGTCCAATATATTAAAACAGAACATGATTTATCCTGTACGCCGAGCACGGTAGAAGAAAAAATCATCCAAACTCCTAAATTTAATTTTTTTGGGGGAGGGGGAGGAAGGGCATTCCATGTCTCCTAAGAATTGGAATAAAAGTGATCAGAGGTTGCATGTATTTCACTGGTACCAATAAAAAGTACTCTTCAGGCCGCAAAAAAATTCACTCTTACTCGGGTCCATAGATGTTAATAGAAAAAAAGTTATTGGTCGCAGAAAATGGCGCAAATTTCAAAATTAGAAAATGTTTGGACTTTTTTTTTTTACGGTACCAAAACTTAACGAGAAGCCTACATGTTTGTTATTGCCGGGATCATATCAACCTGCAGAATACAGATAACAAATCATTTATACCAGATAGTGAGTGCCGTTAAAAAAAAAAAAAAAAAGACTTGCAAACATGGCGTAAGTATGTTTTTCTTTTCACATTTTGACCTACTTAGAATCTTTTTGCGGTTTCCCAAAATGTTTGATGGTGCGGTGAATGACACCATTAGAAAGTACATTTTGGCCTGCAAAATAAAAACCCTCATATGTCTAGGTAAGTGGAGAAATAAAGTTATGGCTCTTGGAAAGAACTAACGTGTCAACAACAAAAAAAAAAAGCTGGGTCCTTAAGGGGTTAATTTCACTTTAATATCTGGATGAATTAATAATGAAAAATGTCCTTTGACGTCCATCGAATGCTGCTGGTTGTTATAATCTGTAGATGTATTGCTGGTCCTACCCTTACTTGGATTGATTACTGACCAGCATAAAGAAGCACATGATCATAGATTAAAACCTAACCTGTAAAATGTTAATATTGTTACGCCGCCTGGTCCTGCGTATAGGCATTAAGCGACCACTCCGTTTTTTCATCAAGTATAAAGAAAAAGATGATGGCGGCACTCAGCAAATACAACGTAAAACCTTCTTTATTCAAGTAAGCGGCATAAAAACGTCGTCAGGTTTTACGTCGTATTTTGTGAGTGCCGCCTTCATCTGTTTCTTTATACTTGGACTCTTAGTAATTTACTTTTGGGCTGAGCACCACCTATATAGTAAGGAGTTTGAGAGAGTCCTTCCAAGCTTGCTTGCGGAGTGGAGTTCGCTATTAACCCCCTGGTGCCGGTCAACTATCTTTTTGTTTGGTACACTCCATTTTTTCCCCTTTAGTTCATTAGTAATTGCTTGTATGTACACAGTGATGCCAGTAATTTTTTTTTTTTTTTTTACCTGCAGCTGAATACAAGATTTTTTACTGCTGCCATGGAGTCATGTGACCTGCTGCTAAAAACCACAGCATGGTTGTGTGAACCTCTGTATGCATTCCTATGGGAGGTTTAAAGTCGGTCTCATAGGAATGCAGAGAGCCAGACTTCTGTCCGCATCAGAAACTGTGTCTTTCAGCCAACCTGGGTGCAAGTCATGTGACTTTAAGGGGTTTTGCCACGAAGTAAAATTGATGTGGGAAACTTGCAGACTAAATAGTAAACATTTTCACCTTTCATCATTATTAAAAATTCTGGACTGTTTTTGTTTTAGCTGCTCCTTTAGGCAATGTTCACACGGCTTATTTCAGAACGTATTTATATCGGATTGCCGATCGTAAATCCGTTCCGAAATCAGGTAAAAATCCGTTTCAAATAAGTGCCACTAAGTGTGGCACGTATTTGGAACTGATTTCACGACGGATTCACTATCCCCATTCATTATAGGTGGTGAATCCGTCCGGAAATAATTCACATGCACATTGTTTTTAATGCCGGATTGCGGCCGCAATCCGGAACGGAAATAAGTGTCGTCTGACCGACGACACGTATTTCCCATTAAAATCAATGTAAAACGGCCAGTTACTTGTTTGTAACTGATTTCGCAACGGATTTGCGGCCGTAAATATGGCTGAAAATCCGTTGCGAAATAAGCCATGTGAACGAGGCCTTAGTGATCCATTGTTTACAGCTTGTCTCCAGGGGAAACGACCAGGGACGAGAGCTCCTCACTCCTGGTCGCACATGCTCAGACATCACCGCTCCCCTCAGGCAGCTACTGAGTGTTCAAACCCCAGGTGCCATCATTCTATTCCTGTCCTCTGTACTCTTTTTAGTAATTAGTCAAACAGTGCAAATAGATAAAAAAAAAAAAAAAAAAAGAAACCTTAATCAGGTATGTGCATTGATAAAGAGAAAAAAAAATCCACTGGTCTGGTTCCTGCAGGGATTTGAAAATAGGACCCTTATGCTGTGAGCTAAAAACTACCTCTGAGCTACTCACAATGCTTTATGTAAACAGACCTTTCTTTGACTACAGAGAGGAAGGCCTGGTGATGTCCTCCTGCTGGGTCACATAATATGCAATTCAAACATCACACACGCCCCCTTCTGAGCACACAGAGCTGAAGAGCTGGATGCAGGAGGTATGAAATGAGATCGTCGCAAAACCCCTTTAAATCCTGTATTCAGCAGCAGGTGTGGAAAGTTACTAGCACTGCAGTGTACTTAAATTTGTAGTGAACTAAGGGGGAAAAAAAACAAAACTGAAGTGGTCCATTTAATTGTTAGTAGATCTTAGCAAAATTGGGAGGCTCTCCTGGGAAAAATGTGAAGGGGTTTGCCCAGTGGATGTATTGCTTCATCTTTATTCCTCTCCTTGCAATGTTTTCTGAAATATTTGCTGGATATCTTGTGCTGTATGGAGCCTCCTTTCTCTACAGCTGAGCAGCAGCATTTCTTGTTTGAAAACGGTTTCCCTTTTCCTATAGAAATACACGCCTTAGGATCCTTTGCTGCGGTTTGTCTTCCTCCCTCCCTCCCAGCTTCAGTCTCCATCCATGTCTTGTTTCCTCCCCCATGGTGAAAGCTTAGGGTATGTTCACACGATGTACTGCGGCGCGTACAGTACACCGCGCAGTACATCGTGTGTTTTGGGAGCTCGCGCTAGTACATGCGTACTCCTGCGGCATGGCGGGGGGGGGGGGGGGCAGATCGCTGACCTCATAGACATGCATTGCTCGCGGTGCGTATTCGCCGCAAATAATTGACATGTCACTCCCTCCGCATATTCCATAGTTCTCTGAGAGCTATGGATTACCGTAATTATGGGGCGCATTTCCCCGCGTATTAAGCGCAGTATGCTGTGAAATACGCGGCGAAATGCACCCCACAATTAAGCCGTGTGAACATTCCCTTAGGGAGGCGACATCCAAGGTGTGATTCCAAAGGCTGCCTTGAAAAAGCCACATCCCTTTTGATCTCCTGGGCTGCAAAACAAGGCTGTTTCCTGGAGACACATAGAACTTCTGAGCTTCCTGCCATCAAGCAGATGATGTAGAACTACAGGAAGCCCACAGAAACTTTAGTGAGTGTACATTATAAGGCTACACTGCATCGGACAAAAAGCGGCCGTTATTTCTCTGATGCAGGACCGTGGCTCTTGTCACGCTTTGTACAAAAAACCCGCAGTCGCTTCTCTGTTTTCCTGACGTCGCCCGTAAAAATTGTATTGGAAGACGGCAAGAAAACGAGAAGCGCCGGCGTATTATACAGCATGTTGTATTAGGGCTTGTTCACACAGTTTTCACTCCGTGTTACAAGCACTTTGTGGATCCGTCTTGTGGACCGACAGAACGGACCCCAAGACTGATCTAACAATTAGCAGTGAGATTATCACTGCGGGCTATTAGCAACACGCAGCACCGTTCACATGAGAGATCGCCGCTGCGTGTTTCCATGGCGCAGCTCGGGTCCGTCTTGCAAAGAATTGACATGCAATTCTTTGCAAGATGGACCCGAGCTGCACTTTTGAAACACGCAGCAGCGATCTCTCATGTGAACGCCGCTGCGTGTTGCTAATAGCCCGCAGTGATAATCTCACTGCTAATTGTTAGATCAGTCTTGGGGTCCGTTCTGTCGGTCCACAAGACGGATCCACAAAGTGCTTGTAACACGGCGTGAAAACTGTGTGAACAAGCCCTAATATGCCGGTGCCGAAAGACGAGCTGGTAGCCCCTTTTTTCCCCGGGGGGGGGGGGGGGGGGGGGGGGGGG